>APFE031558172.1:0-16928 GCA_000404065.3 Pinus taeda
GGAGGTAGCCCCACCTACCGCCGCCTCTTTGATCATTGCTAAGAAAGGCAGCAAGCTCATATCACAGACTAGGAAATTTATTTCCTGTCTGGTTCACCCCCAAAGTAAGGGGAAGATCGTTGCTACATCCATGACCCCCGCAAAGGGTTCCTCCATGCAGCAGCAACAACAAAGGGATACGGTCGTGACAGAACACAGGAACAACTTCTCCTTACGCACAGGGGTACCACACAAGTTTCAGGTGGGCAACAAAGTCTGGTTGCATCAACAGAAAGAACGCCTTACCTGAACCCATCAGAAGCTCAGACCACTCCGACATGGTCCTTACACCAGTACTAAGGCTACGGGAAACAATGCTTTTGTGGACCGTCGTCGACCATGCTTCCCACCATTACTGGACACATCAGAGATTGCAGGACAAGTTCAGCCGATGGAGGAACTCAACGCAATGGGGACCATTGCTTCCTAAGGGGGGAGGAATGATCCAGTGGATATTGGTGGCCACCTGCCAAGTCCACATGGACCCCCACCATTGTCTTTCTCAGCATTTTCAGTTTCCTTAATTGTAGCACAACTTACTATTTTTAGCAGTTTTTCGGGTCCTGAACTTCCGGAGCCGTTTTGAGGGGAATCCAGGGGAAACATGGGTCCATGCAATGGACCAATGATTCTCGTTCCAACAATGATCGTGCTTGAATAGATCTTTCTAATGAGCTATTGTACGTGTCAAACGGAGATCATATGCTAAAGTTACGACCCCGGGAAGTTGATGTACTAACTTACCCCCAAACGGGGCCCACAATTTGGGGTTTCATCTCCTAGGGTTAGGTTTTGGAATGTTAAGGGTTTTTTCATTGTTTCTCAACAATAAATAGACCTTTGAGCCTCATTATAACACAGTTCAGAGGCATGTAGCCATCACATCTCTTCTTAGAGATAAGCTACCATCGCCCTAGCTAGTCTGTTTCCATTTCTAATTGTAAGCATGTTTCAGTATTTTCCATTAATAAAATGAGGTATTATTTCCACTGCATCTTTGTGTATATGGTTATCTCTGTAATTTGTTGTGTTCCTGTTTAAATCCGGATCATGTCTCAACTATGTACCTCATGATCTAGAGCAATCACTACTAAAGGAAAGGTGAATATCGATGGCCTTATGAAGGAAGACCCATATGTAAATCCAATGAGGATACTTTATGGGAAATAAGGAATGACTTGACGAAGGAAAGTGATGGATGGATGAACCTTACATGTGAAGAAATTGATGACATCAAAGTCTCCCTTCACCAGTCAACTAGAAGACCCTATAAAGCACTGATGATAGAGTTCCTAGGTAAGAGGGAGCTCTAGGAGGTTCCTATGAGTAAAGGATCTCGAGCAAGTTTCTAAGTAAAGATAAACTTAGAACTCATCCTTGGGTAAGAGGGACAGAGACACAACATTCTTGTCTTCAGTTTGGAAGAAAGAATGGAGGATTTTGTAATCGTCTGGCATCCAACACTCTTTGAGGATGTGCTAGGGTATACAAGACAAGAGTGTGCAAGAGGATCGATATTCTTGAGGGTTGGGAACCCAAGATGAGAATAGTCCTAGTAGGGCATACTTGGAGAACACCTGGGTGGGTATGACCCTAAGAGAGACAATGATGATATGTGTCTATCATTCACTGGACTCGCCAACATTGTGCTCTGATCTAAGTAAGAGATTGAGCTACTAGTCAAGGCCTTGCTATATGACAATGTTGGTTCAAATGATTCTATAACAGATGGATTACAAATTCGATTCTTCTTATGATAAATTCTTAAAATTGAGAATGACCAAGTACCATTATGAATGCCTCCCTAGTTAAGAGGGAGTGTTGAATAAAATGTAACTAGGTTTGGTCTTCATAATGACTTGATATTTGTAAACGATGTAATAAAGAAAATAAATTATTTTTTTATGCCTTGCTACATGGGTTTCATGAGCAAGAAGTGTCACTAAGTGAAAAATTTCTTCTTGATGTCTTTAGAATTTTATTATTATGAGTCATGTCGTATGTAAAAGCTCTTTAAGAAGCTTATGTAAATGCATACAAGTCTTCAATAATGTGGAACAACCCTCCAAGACCAAGAACAATCCTTCAAATGCAATCACACCGAAGTCTGCAAGGGAAAAAATGAAGAGATCACAATGCCAGCTCGAAAATAGAATTAAATGGATAAATGAAAGTCATGTCAGCTTGGGAAATAGACACGTCGATTCATGGATGCACATCAGCTCATTTTTAGAGCACCAACCACTATAAAAAGGTGGCAAGGGTATCTAAAATAAAACATAATATAACTCGCATTTTCTTAGAGCTACAGATGGATGCGAGGTGCAGGCAGGAGATCTCGGTTGGGTATAAGATCTCAGAAGGCCTCGTTTGACACAAACTCAAAGTTACTTATGTTGTAAATGGCTTTCGATAATAATAAATTGTGGAACATAGCCACCTTGTTTGATACTTCATTGCAATGTGTATAAGAATAGATTGATGGAGATACCAACATGTCAATTCCTAAATAAAAATTGATTTACACAAAATATCAATCTAAAATGCATGAATAATGAAGTCTTATAAAAACAATTCAATTCCAAACCCATCTAAGCAAATTTGATGTGAGAAATTTTGTAGAGGTCGAAGCCAACACATAAAACCCATATTTTGTCGCTTATAACTTTGAATTGTTACATTGAAGAAATTATATTGGCCATCAAATTTTGAAATATAGGAACGTGCAAAAGGAGGAGTGTTGTCGATTGCATGGCAACAAATCATAAACAAATGGGAACCACTATTCCCTCCATGCCTATTTTATAACAATGTGAGATTAAGAAATTGACCAGTCCTCGCATTGCTCCTATGTCGCCTCTTGTAGGACCTTCATAGGCTACTCTTACCCACCCGAAATCCACATATCTCAGGTTGATTTTGGTAATGTTTGGAACAAAAAAGGAGCCCACCACTTTGCTGTGAGGGATCCCCTTTAGTGAGAATCTTTCTATTGAAGTGCACTGAAAATGTTTACATCCACAAGATTGATCATGTCCACTGGAAAAGTTGTAATGAATGAATATAAATGTCAAGCACAATCATAATGAAGACACCTGATTTCTCAATATAGAAATTCAATAAGAAGTCATTTTCATGATTTAATACTGATTTAAAATAATTATTTCTACTAATAGGAAATGTTGATACATTGTGTGGAGTGTAGAGATGTGGAGGAAGAAACCTTCCTCCACACTCCGCATAATGTATCAATATTATGGAGATTTTTTCAACCCCCCGCTCTCCATTTCTTCCTTCACACTCTGCATAATGTATCCATGTTATGGAGATTTGTTTAGTCACCCCCTACCCCACTCCACCCCGCTCCCTTGTCTAGGTAAGGGACCTAGAACCCTGTCAGCTTTGGCATCATTAGGTAGAGAAATAGCGGTTTCAAGCATAATAGTGGCAGTGTCAATGTTAGAGCACTCATTGACATATTAGCCACTTGAAAAATTAGTCTTTCTTTTTTTTGAAATGATTTTTCAAGTACTTACAAATACCAAAAACAAAAATCCCTCCACTAGGGGAATTATGTCACATCAAGGTTCCTTAGCCAATGAAAAATTATACATAAGATTTCCAGAAATTCGAAATTTATTTTGAATTTATAGAAAAATAGGAATATTCAACATTTCCGTGAAACTTTGGTTAAAGTTGCAAAAAATTACGCAAAATATTTGAAATCCAACAAACTTTGATTGTAAGGCGAGTGCTATACTCCTTGCCGAGGTTGGGACGGGTAAAATTTAAGGGCCAAAAGATATATTTTTATAGTTTTTAAATAATTCCAGAGTTAACAAATATATTTGTGATAAATTTTGTTTAAAAATATAAGTGAACAAAATAAACTTCAATAAACAACAATGACATATTAAAATGTACATGGGAAATTTAGTAATGGAAAAAACTATATGGAAAGGATTACTAGCTTTAATTTATTAGTAAAATTAGATACATAAGTTGAATGTTAATTTTCATTAGTCTCCTCACTCACTCTTCAACAATTACACATGAGGACTCCTACGTATTTATAAGCTTAATTAGCAAAACTAAATACACAATATTAAGCTCAACTATGCATGAATTATATCACCCGCTCATTTCTCGCCCATTATAAATGAGGACTAATAGCTTATATATAGGGTTTATTTCATGTAATACCATGTGCCCAAAGGTTTATTTCATGCAATACCAAATGCCCAAAAACACGACTCATTTGACACCTTTGTAACATTCCATAAGCATGAAGAAGTCAAGAAAATATTATACTTATTGGCATTGTCTAACGAGGAGATGATTTTCCCTGGACAACAAATTTCTTGTCAAAATCCGATTATTTTTTTTCTTCAAGAAATCTGACCGTCAGACTGTTTGAATTATTTTTTTAATGTTGGAAATGGATTCAACACCATCATGAACCCCTGCGGCACCCAAAATTCTAAGGCTTGACAGTTGTAACTTGGATTTCCAAAAAAATCTGCATGATTTCGTCAAAATCATGTCAAATTTTCCATTTTTTTGGGGCAAAAACATCACCTCCTTAGACTACTCTATAATTATTTATTTGATTGATTTAGTCTCACATATAAAAATTTCTTACTTGAGATCAAATAAAAAATTGAGAGAATAGTCCTTCTAAGTCCATGCTACTAATCCAATCCTAAAACATCTCTCATCATGTTTGTTTATACCTTCGCAAAATTTTTGTGAACATATTATCTTAAGACAATTTTCTCCAACTGTAGCAACCCATCATCTAACACTTGGAAAATCCAATGATATCTAACATCAATGTGCTTCGTTTTAGGATGTTATGGTGGATCTTTTCCTAAATGAATGGTATTTTGATTGTCACAATGTAGTACATATTTATCTTGTCTTATTCTCAGCTCTACTATGAATCATTACATCCACAACATGTACTTTCAAGTTTCCATTGAAGCTATGCATTATGACTCTATTGTAGATAGGGCCACTACTTTTTGAATTCTAGACACCTAAGACATTGCTACACCTGCAAAAGCACATAAACAGCCAATGGTGGACTTTCTAGTGTCCACAATTCCAACCATATTTTCATCTATATAACCTTCAAGCACATCATCATTATTACCGAAACATAAATAATAATGACTAGTACCCTTAAGATATCTCAAAATTCACTTTACCGCTTGCCAATGTTAATTTGGTCGAATTTCAAGGAACTTGTTCGCTACTCCCACTAAATGTGAAATATTTGGTGGAATACATACCATGGCATAAATCAAGTTGTTGGCTACGAAAGCATGAGAAACTTACTCATTTAGTCCTTCTCCTTGTCATGACAAGGTCACAAATTAGCATTCAGTTTGAAGTGGGATGTAAGAGGTGTGTCCATTGGCTTAACTTCTTTCATATTGAACCTATCGAGCACCTTCTCAATATGTTTTTCTTGTGACCGCTTTTTGGTGGTTGAGAAAAATACCACTTGTTGTAGAAGTAGTTGCATCAACACAATATGACAGAGATGGTTAGAATTGGTAAAACCAAAATATGGCTTGCACAATTGAGAATGAATGAATCAACATGAAAGTACCCAAAACCACATGAAAACGAAATAGGAAGGAAAGTCTTCATTTAATTATTAAATAACAAAGGCTTTGGTGGCCTTTAGGTGAAATCCATAGGCTTCTTTAATTTTGAAAAGCTTGCTGAGTGGCATGCCAATACATGTATTGCTTGAGACTTAGAAGAACTCTTAGTAGAATTCAAGCAATATAGCACTACTTTTCTTATCTTACCAAATGTTGACCCATAGCCTCACTATGAGTTTGCATGGATGGAAAAAAACCCAATTTCGTAAAATTCTTGACTTAGTATTGCTTGAGTAATAATGTGTTAGAGAGAGGGAAAGAGGCCAAGGAGAGAAGGCCATCCTGTAGGGGAAGGAGAAGGAACCACCTGCAAAACACAAGTTCCTAGAAGAGTTATGTACAATATACAACCATGGGAGGAATGTCACATGCTCATGATCATGCTCAACAAAGATTGTAATTAGAGCTAAAATGTTGGAGGATCTGTTTGAGATGCCTAAAGGAACGATAACTAGTGCACTATGAAGTAGAAATATTCATTTACCTTAGGGTCGTTGATGAAAACAAAAGATTTTGTTTATAAGTACATGTCCCTAGAACTTGACACGGCCATAGGTGGTCATGCTCCATGGCTGTGAAAGGACTATCAAGCTCAAAGGTCAGCCACTAAAATTGAAAATTGCAATCATCACGAGGTGAGACCCACCCTAATGTGATAATGTGTTGATGTTGAATAACAATAGGTCCAACAAACATGATTATGACTCTCTCTAGTTTTTCTGAGGTTCATTTTGCTAATGGAGAATGAGAACTAAGATACCACTACATTCCTAAAATGCACAAGCTGAGATAAACATGAATGAAGCCATGGCCACCAAGGGAAGAGGTGATCAGGACCTCAGGACTAAGTGTCGTAAAATGGTCAAAAATGAAAGTGTTCAAAACTGGTTTTAACCTAGATGACTAGATAAAGCTCGTCTTCCTATTTCTGGCACCACAAACGGTTAAAAAAACGGTCTCCGTTTGTAGACGTTATGCCAAAAACAAAATCACCCAATGACTCTTAATTTTTGATTTTTTTTTCAAAAATAAATAAATTAAAAAAGAATATTCTTAAAAATATTTTGTGGGGCGACCAATGGCATGCCATCACGTGGCAAGCCTAGAGGTAGCCATGTGGCTCTGAGTATGAACAATGTTGGCATGTTTAAAATTTTGGTCGTATTGTGGTTTGAACCCGCAACCTACTCGGCACAAGGCATATGCTTTACCGTTGAGTCACAACAACGGTTCTTGTTATGTGAGTGAAATGAAGTATAGTTAAGGTTTAAAACTCATTTGGGGCAAGAAAAGAAGGGGGCGAGCCCCCCATACCATCTGACCTTCCGCCCATAACCGCGGGCCATAACATATAACCACCAGTTTAGCGCGTAATCTGAGGAAAACCTCCAGTTGTATAAATGCGTTCACATATGCATTAAAGACAAAAATTTAAATCCAGTGGTCAGGTCAGGGTTTGGCGTAGGATATGGCAGAGAACTCCAAAAATGGTGGAATTTCCAAATTTAGGGGGGTTATCTGGCAGTTAGCCAGTTTTAACTGGAGTTTTTCTAGGGGCAGACTGGAGAAATTTTTTTGAGCCATAACTTTGGCTAAGAGAGTCCTTTTTGGACAATTTGTTTTTTATTTTGGGGCTCTTCGACCTGCTGAAACCATTGGAATAGGTTTCACAGCCATCTTAGGTGGTTTGCAGGTGCTTTTTCTTCATGGAAGTTCCATGAGCCACCAAGGCCAAATCAGTTTGGGAGCTGCATTGGGAATTGTACAGCCATTGAATGTGGAGCGAAGGACATTCCTAAAGGTTTTTAGCATTATGAATCCATTTCTACAGCTCATTTTTCCTGTTGAGACAAGTACATTCCATTTTCAGATCAGATGGTATCAGAGCACTAGGTTTTCTTGACTGACATCACTAGCTTGATTGTGTAGGTTGAAAGGTGTCTTAAGCAGTGTTGAAAATTCACTGCTTTACTATTCTGCAAATTACTTGTTGTTTGAGTTTGCAAAAGATTGGGGCTAGCCACTGAATAGCTTAGACTTGGAGAAGACAAAAAGGAATAGCAGATATTTTCCTTACCCAAAGGACCTCAAGACAATCCATGAAGCACAAGAAGTTTGATGCAAAATAGGTTGTTTGAATAAGCGTTTGACTTTGCAATCATTTGATTCAGGAATTTGTTAATAGATTCTGAATTTTGTTGAAGCTCTTTTGTTCATTTTTATAATGACAACTTCCATAAGTGACTTCTCAAAATCATCCTCCTTCACAAGATTCTTTGATGAAGGCTTGAAGCAAGAATTTTTCAGCATGATGAATATGGTGAGAGAAATGTATGAGGATGAAAGGTAGAGCTCTAGACTTCAAGAGGAATTGAATTCCATGAGGGAAGAGAAGCAGTTGCTTTCTGACCAATTGCGGGAAATGGAAGGCTGACTTCATGTTGCAAACATGAATCTGGGAAGGATGCATGAGTTGGAGACACAAATCCTTGTTGCCAAAGAAGCCTTAGCAATGTATCAACTTGAAGAAGAGGTAAAAAAATTTAGTTTGTCTTCAAATTCTTATAAGAATGTTTATGTTGGTTCTTTTGAGAAACATACCAGAGGCATAGCATCCAAGTTGATGTCCAAAATGGGATATGAAGGAAAAGGATTGGGAAAACATGCAGAGGGTATAGTTGAGCCAATAATGGTTGAGGTAAGGTCTAAGAATTTGGGTCTTGGCTATGGACAATCTCATGGAGAAAGTTCCAAAGCAACCATGAAGGAAATTGAAATAGTTCCTAGAAGGAGTTTCATTTTAGGTTCTCTATCTCAAGGTTGTAAAGGTTGTATCCTTGAGGAATGCAATAGTTTGAAACATGCTTTGCAAGAAGAAGGTGTGCATAAGCATGCACTTGAACCAGGATGTGGTGAAAGCTCTAAAACCATTGATGGGATTGATAGCATTCCAAAGGGAGCTTCTTCTTCTTTCGATTCACCTCCTTATGAAGGTAATGAAGGTGAAAGAAAAAGGTATAAATCTGATTTCCATCACACTTTCATTGATCATGTAAAGCATGGAAAATTTCCACACAAGCATTGGAAAAGAATTGCATGTTATTTTTGTGGTTTGGTTAACCATAGTGTTTCTAGATGTTGGAAATGAATGGCAACATACAGGAAACTTTTGAAGGAAAGGAGGCAAGAAGCCAAAGTTCCATTGAACAATGCAAATCATGCTATCAAGAAGATGAACATGTGTTGCACTTATTGCCATAAGCAAGGACATACCGTTGAAAGGTGTTGGACTCTGAATCCAACAATCCTTCCACGGAAGTTGAAGAAATTGGAGAAAGAGTATGGCAAGAATGGGAAGGAAGTTTCCATCATTGATATGTGTCAGGATGATACACATGTTGATATCGATGTGCAGTTAAAGGGATCGCCTTTGAAATGGATTCGTAAGAAATGGTTAGAATTCTTATCTAATTAAAGTTGCATGTCTTTTGATTGAATGCATTTCTTTGTTAAGGGAATGCAAGTTGCAGGATGGAAAAGCTGAGTATGAGACTCACTTTATCGCAATGAAAGTTATATTCATTTCAGCTTTGAAAGTACATGTACATGTGATTAAGGATATTGTACTTTTGATTGTACTTAAGAGAAAGTTGAAAGATAAACTGCATGCATGAGAATGATATGCATGAGCATAGGGATCATGATGATTTCCTTGTATTTTAAACATGTATGTGTGATTAACTTGAAGGATTGATTACTTTGTTTTTAAACATGCATGTAATGTAATATTGACCTCGAAAAAGTTAATTTGATCTCCAAGATTGTAAAGAGGAGAAATGATTAAGTGTTTCATCTTTGTAAAAGCCTTCTCATTTGGGAGGCAGCTCTTCTTTTGGAGCGGAGGTGCCATGGATGGGAATCATGATAGTTGGAAAGCCCACAAGTTTAGATGAATATTTCAGCTCATATATCAGCAAGTATCATTGCTGGCTTCCGCAAATTTTCAGTTTGTCTTGCGGACAAGCTTGGTCGGGATTCGACAAGTACTTGGCTTATGCAGCGAAAAGTTGCCATGACGACAGTTGGAAAGGCAGGACATTTTGGCATCAGCATGCTCTTTTGGCTGAATGGAAAAGGATATTTATATTCCTCAAGTGTTTTATAGTTCAGTTCAGAGATTCAGTAAGCTTTTGGGGACCAAAAGCCTTCTCATTTGGGAGGTGTGATCAGGAGCTCACGAATAAGTGTCGTAAAATGGTAAAAAATGAAAATGCTTAGAACTGGTTTGAACCTAAACTACTGGATATAGCTCATATTCCTGATTCTGGCACCGCAAACGGTTCGAAAAATGGTCTCCGTGTGCAGAAGTTATGCCAAAAACAAAATCGCCCAATGACTTAATTTTTGAATTAAAAAAAAAAAATTAATAATAATAATTAAAAAAGAATATTCTTAAAAATATTCTGTGGGGCGACCAATGGCATGCCACCACATCGCAAGCCTAGAGGCAGCCACATGGCTCCAAGTATGAAAAAAGTTGGCATGTTTAAAATTTTTGTCGTATTGTGGTTTGAACCTGCAACCTACTCGGCACAAGGCATATGTTTTACCATTGAGTCACAACAATGGTTCTTGTTATGTGAGTGCAATGAAGTATAGTTAAGGTTCAAAACTAATTTGGGGTGGGAAACGAAGGGGGCCAACCCCCCATACCATGTGACCTTCCGCCCATAACCACGGGCCATAAGATATAACCACTAGTTCAGCGCGTAATCCGAGGAAAACTGCTAGTTGTATAAATGCGTTCACATGCGCATTAAAGACAAACAGTTAAATCTGGCGGTCAGGTTAGGATTTGGTGGAGGATATGGCAGAGTGCTCCAAAAATGGTGGAATTGCCAAATTTAGCGGGGTTATCTGGCAGTTATCCAGTTTTAACTGGAGTTTTTCTAGGGGCAGACTGGAGAAACTTTAATGAGCCATAACTTTGGCTAGGAAAGTCCTTTCTGGACGATTTTGTTTTTGACTTTGGGGATCTTCGACCTTCTGAAACCATTGGAATAGGTTTCACAGCCATCTGAGGTCGTTTGTAGGTGTTTTTGCTTCATGGAAGTTCCAAGAGCCACCAAGGCCAAATCAGTTTGGGAGCTGCATTGGGAATTGTGCAGCCATTGAATGTGGAGCGAAGGTCATTCCTGAAAGTTTTCAGCATTCTGAAACCATTTCTACAGCTCGTTTTTTCTATTGAGGCATTCTTCTCACTTTTTAGCTTCGGGGAAGCTTTCAGGGCCGCTAGGGCCATTTCAGTGCTTGAGCTATTTGGGGACTATATTCATCCATTTTTGGTGATTCAAAAGCCTATGTCTGCTATTTTCAACCTTCTGAGTCTAATGGAAGAGGTTTCAGAATCAATTGAGGTCATCTTCACCTCGAAATTCTCCATGCAAGTCTAAAGTGCCACTAGGGCCAATTGGGGAAAGTATTGTATGAGGTACAATTTCACTGTTTAGTGCTTGGGAAAGAGCATGCTTAGGTAATTCCTATCTTTTGATTATTTATTTACAGTCAAATCTATCTTTCGAGACACTAATATTCTTGTATTAGCCTTTGTAGCATTTGTAATACAAGAGGACAAGCCTAGTTTGAGAGGCTTGGTCTAGTAGATGTAGCCCAGAAGGGGTGAACTGCTTTATCATTTTGATGTCTTTATTTGCTGAAGATTACATGCTAAACAAAACTGATATAAAGTGTAAAACAACAAATATACATAACCTGCATACAGACGTAATCACCTATTCAGCTGCAAAAAGTTATTTGTCTTATTCTGCAAGACATCAAACTTCAAGTATGTGTATGTCAGTGACTTCTAAGTGTTTACTTCGTTATTTCTTTAGGAAGAGCCTGTAGAGGGCCAGGTAGCCTCTGGAACTCATCGTCTCTTTAGAGGTGACATGTCCGGGGAATGCCCCTATAGTATATCTCTGTATAAGAAATAAGAAGTTTTCACATTTTCAGAGGTCACTTGGAGTGTACAACTCACATTTGAAATTATGGAAAATGGATACCTTGCACCCTTAAACAAGTACATTCCATTTTCAGATCAAGAGGCCCCTTCAAAAATCAATTGTGGAGGCACTAGATATTAAATTTTAAAGGATTAAATATGCACATCATGATATATGAGGTCAAAAGAGATACGAGGAAACTTAAGACTTCCTTTGGCCAAAACATAAGTGATTGTTGATAAATGGAAGTAGTCAAAACTCAATTGGACAAAAGGTAATCTGGTGTTAGGAGAATAACCAGATGTAGTAATGTACTTGGAAATTTTAGTACTGAGGATGGGGGCGTTGCAAGGAGAATGGAAATTAGGGATCATGGAAAGAGTTATTGGTATGCATAGAAGGTATCAAGTAGAGGTTTCCAAGCAAACACATATGATTTAATGTAGATGATCTAACCAAGGGATGGCAAGGACTGTCATTAGGAAAAATAAATGGTACAAGCATGGAAATGGTGGGATGGGTTTCTTTTGAAATAATAGTTTTCACACTCAAATATCAGGGTTGAATGTACAAACATAGAGACAAGTTCCCGTAGTGATGAAATGGTTCACTAAATGGGGTGAGAGTTTAACATAGATTTATGAGGTGGTGGGGAGGAGGCATTAGTTGTTCTCCATGGGAGTAAGTGAAAATAGGGTTCTAATGCAATTGGTTTACTAATTATGTGGGGATTAGAGGCCAAATGATAATATGGGATGGGATTCACTAGAACCAATCACCAAATTATAACAAGTTGGAGTCGAACGAGTTCTGGTAGCATAATAATGAGAAATAAGTATGAGGTTCAATCTCTAATATGAAAACTATTAGACTCCCATCCTAGAGGATAAACTAGTATGCCAAAAATGTTAGGGGTGATATAAATTAGGTAACCTAGGGAGGTGAGAACTACCAACTAACATAGTGAGGAAAATATACCTTAAGTATGACTCAAGGGGTGTATATTGGTTAATGCAAAGAGCATAGAGAAATTTCCTAACATGCAAATGTGAAGAAGTACATGCCTAAAGAGGTAATATAATGCCCCTGTAGGTGCATTTATGATACCCTGAAGGGAATTGCACATAAGAAACTGGATACTATAAGTGAAAACACTAATGATAAAAACACTTGATTAATGTAAATTGAATCAATAATACGAGTATTAAGTATACACACATATTTTGATGGAATGATGAGTTAAAGTGGTCACAAATTGTAAGTGTGGCGGCATGAAATGTGTCACTACTTTGTGACACCAAAGCTAAGTGCCACTAGAAAATAGGGGCACAGGCTATATGAATTTATGGGTAGGTAACATGTGGAGTTGGTCCTTAAAGGAAGGACATATGTTGACACCAAGAGATGATGAATATGCAATTGAATATATTGTCCTAGTAGCTAAATAAATATAGAGAAAGTTCTCATAATTTTAAATTTTGAGGTTCATGGGAGGAGAAAACATATAAAGGAATGTGGGGGAACAATGACCCTTAAAATAAATGTGTGGTGCCCCTTATAGGAGGCTAGGGAATGATGAATTCCTAGAAAGGGAACTCCCTAAAGGAAGCAATGGGACTCCAAGTGCGCATAATAGGCACTCCTTAAAGGAGCCAATGTCACCATCAAGGGTGGTAACCAAAGAAACCAATGTCAAAGGGGCCTCACCACATGAAACAATGAAGCTACCATATTGGATCATTCCATTTAGGCCACGTGGGTTGCAATAAGTCACTGTTTAGGAGTATAAGACACAATAAGGTGGATGAAAACTCCCACAAAGGGTGCAATGTGGGTTGGTGTTGCACTGAGGTCTAGATCTGGTGGGACCTAGGGGGAAGTGGGATTTCCCCCATTCTCATGAGATAAGAACTAGGGGTAGAGTTATTGTCAGACTCTAGGGATGATGGACCACAGGTAGAAAAGTAGGTATTTTAACGTTACACATCCACAAACTATGATGTGAAATAATGTATCAAACTCAATAGGTTGCATGATATCCATATCAGGTGTTAAGATCTTAAACTATTTTCCAACGCCTCCTAATGGGGTATGACCATTAACCATGGAATATTTGTCATTAACAAGGAATGGTCACGTGTGAGAGGAATTAGTCCTAAAGGAGTGAGAATGAGAGGGTGCACCAATTGAGTGGTTAGGACCCTGCAAACAATAATAGGAGAACATTTGTGGAGGTTATCACTAAGATTAATTAAAGAGGTAATGGAATCAAATAAATCATCATCCTTAGGGGATGATGTTTTTGAGATTTCACGCATTCTTTTAATATTAGGGGAGAAAATTTGTGAATATACCTCCAATGGTGAATGAATTTTCCCATCGTCCACACCAAAGGGGAGAGGAGGTGGTTCTAGAGTCATGGGATCACAATGGGAGTGGATATTGCATGATTAGTGGCAGTGGACACATAGTACATGGACTCAACCTAAGAAATATAAGGTGAGATTCTATCTTGAGAAGCATGGGAGGGAGGATCACAGTAGGAGTTTTGATCAAATGTGATGAAACACCTTCATGTGGGAATATCATAACTCAAAAGAATCAATACACCATAAAATTCATGGCATAAATGTAATCCTAGGCAAAGAGGATGTTGTGATCTATTGAGCCAAACATGATAGTGGCATTGATAAAAACAACCATGCCACCTGATGTGATTGGGAGATTAGGTAAGATCCCTAAAGGGGGATGAAGTCTACCATGAACTATTTTGAACTCATTAATTAATTGAATAAGCATGGGAGAATTAAATTATTTCCAAATATAGGAGGACACAACACATGACGATTCCCCATCATCGATAATATATTGATGAACCATAAAATTTTTTACAACAATCCCTATTTGAAATAGGGCAATGGAAGGAAGTTGTGCTTGATTATGTCAATCCTAATCAAAAGTGATGGTTTGGGATGGGTATGGATATTTACATTCCATTCCCTTCAATGTTGAAGGTCTAAATATCATTATCTCTCTAGGAGTGGAAGGGATACCCCTAAGTTAACATCTCTAGTTCTAGGTCATGAAGTAAATTTGTTGGGAGTTGGGATTTCTTGCTTGTTGTTGGGTAGTCACAACTCCTTTTTGTGGGTAGGGGTTTTGGATAGATAAAAATGGTATAAGTTGAGGGAAGTTTAGTGGAGGTGGTGCCCCTTATTAGAGTGCATGACTTGGATGGGTCATAGCTTCCTTCATTTGTTTATAGTAAACAATCTAAGGGTAAGGGTGAGTGTAATGCTTGAATTTGTCGGATAATGCACAATGGGGTTAGTGTGTAACCCACTGTTCTTCCCTTATTTTGGCTGATTATTATTACCATCATTACCTCCAACTTAAGTGTTTTAGTTTTGAGGGTTTCTTCCTTGCCAATGGTTAACCTGTTGTTGGCCTTTCCATTTCTTGATTCCATAACATTTATGGTTGTTAAGCTAGTCAAAGTTGGACAATGTTGGCACCTGTATCTTGTTGAGCCTAAGTTGGTGTAGTAATTTTAGGTGGGGAAATTGGGAAAGGATAGTGTGGGTTGTCCTATGGTGGATTCTCATATGCACTATAGGAATTGGAGGCTCCTTCACTATAAGCTTGATGGTAGGAGGAGGGCCCATAGGAATGCGAGGGGGCTTGCGCACTTAAAGGTGGCATATGGGTGCTTTATTCACTAGAGTAATGCTCCCATACCATGTAATTTGATAAATAAGATGGTCTTACCATTCTTGAGAATGGTGGGTGTTCCCCATAATGGTTCTCATAAGGTTTTTTATAATGGGGATGAGGGTTTCCTTTGTGTTGGTTGAGGTGTGACATGGACCCAATGAGTCCATCAATAGCATTAGATGCCCTGAATTCGGGTTGATTGAAGGGTTCTGAGTATGAAGCACTAGACATTACTTAGTGGAGGTATCTTGATTGAGCATAAATCAACTCAAAAAATTGAGCTTTTAAAATGGCTTCTTCCTAAATTTAAGGCATGGTGATGCTTACGTCTTTTGTGATGATGGGAAAAATGGATTTGAGGAAGAAATCTAAGAGAAGTTCTTTAGTGACTTCAACTTTGCAAGTGTTTCATTTTCTTCACCATTTGTGGACATGATCAGTGATATGAGAGAAATTTTTCCTAAAGTGAGTGATAATTTCTAGTCTTGTGTCATGACTTACTAGTAATTGGAAAAATGTGAGGAATGCTTTAACCGGTGAAGTGAAGTTGCTACAAGTTGCATATTTTTCAATCACATACCATTTAACTAAGGGGTTGACCAAGTTTTTTTGAGAGACTCTTAGATAAACTGAGTCATCAATGATGTTGTTGGAGAAATATCACAAATGAAATGTCAGAATGTGGTTTGTTGGGTCTTCCCCTGGCTTTCCTTAAAATTTTGATATATTTGAAGGGAGTTTGGTTGGCATGGGAGGCATGTAGGATCATGATAAATTGGGTCATTTGTAATTTTCGCTAACCTAGGATATTCAATGAAGCTACAAATGGTAAATTGAGAGTTTAATTCTCCTTGGCCTCATCGAATATGATTTTGTGGTCCAAATAGGCAATTCTTATAGTCCAGAGATCGGATTGGGTGAGCTTCACTACCAAATGGTGAGCTATGAAACCCCGACCACCTGTAAGCACATAGTAGGCATGGTTCCTTTCCTCTCATTGTCCTTCAACTTTATCCTCCATTGCTATTCACGTCCTTCTCCAATGAGCTTCAATCCATGCCCAAAATACTTACACACATATATAAATTAATATTTAGTTATTTAATTTAATTTGTATTGTTTAAAATAATATACATTTATATTTCAACTTTTTTAATATAATATTATGTTCATTTCTTGGTTTGTTCCAACCTCTCTTCATTTTAAGTTGATGTAACATACTCAAGTGCATAATTACGATGAATTTGGGGTATTATGTGCTATAAATATTGTCAACTACAAAAATAAACATATGAGATATTAATATTGGAGATAGATAATATTAAATAATTAATATAGTTAATTAAGATTACCATAGGACATTTAAAATGTTGGCAATATTGAGGCTTAACTTTGGTTGAGTGAGCATAATTTGTAAACTGCCGTGGATATTCCACTGGACAATCTATCACAACAAATTTGGTAATAAAATATTAAAAATGAATAATTTTTACAC
>APFE031558173.1:0-11766 GCA_000404065.3 Pinus taeda
TTTTTTTCCTCCTCTTCACAATCAATGTAAAATAATTTCTTCTCAGCACACTTATGACATTTAATATATTTGTTATCACAATTGTAACAAAGCCCTTTTGCTCTTTTTTCTTCCAATTGTTGTGGTGTCAACCTTGTAGGTTGTGGAAGGCTAGGAGAAAGTTGTGAGGGGTGGACATCCTTGTTTCCATAATTTTTCTTTCCACTTTTCTTTCCAACCTGAATTCCTTCTCCAATGAATCAGGTTCTCAAAGAAGAACCTCATGTTGAACGTTATCATTTAAAGTCCCTATGGAGACATCAATCCTCTACTTCTTTGGAATATCATTTTCCCTTACATTCAATTTTTGGAAGTCCTCAATGTGCTCTAACATTGACCACTTTTCTTTGAGATTTATCAATTGGATAAAGAAGTTGTTTCTCTTTGTATCCTCATAATGTGCTATCAATTCCTCCGTGAAAATTGACCATGTAACAAGTGGTTTACTAGAACAAAGCCCCTTATACCATAAAAATTGATCTGATTCTAAATATGAAGATGCAATACGTACCTTTTGTAATAGTTGCACCTCGTGTAGATCAAAATATTGCTCCATTTGTCGTATCCAATTTACCGGATCCTTTCCATCAAACTTCTTCATATTGCCTTTTCTTGATTTTAGAAGCTCGGTCTTGAAATGACTGTAACTCCCTAATTTGAGATCTCCAAGTTCTGAAATTGCGTCCCACGGTATCTCTCTGCGTTCTCTTTCTAACCCCGCAAGTCTGATCAAGATTGGATTCTGAAAGGAAGAGTTATGTCAAATCTCCCACGATGACCTAATTATAGACTGGTTCAATAGAGCATACTTGTACGAAGTGGAGCATGTCATTGTTTCAACCTTAGGATCTGAAACATATACACAAAACACTAAACTCTGTCATATTTCTGTAACTTCTTACGCAATTTCAATTTGATGCTCAGAGAGAAAGTTATGACGATTTTCTCAAGGTCACCCGTTTAGAATGTAATTCAGGAGTCTGCAAAAACCCTAACTTCCTCAAATTATATCTCTAAAAATATAGCGAAACAAGATCTGAAATTTGGACGTGAGCTTCACCAAGATTTCGGTTCAAAAGGGTTTTAATTTTAGAGTCTGAACCTTCGTAGAAAAAATGTTATAGCAAAACTTCCATAATGATCTATTTGATATGAAATTATGGAGCTTGCAAAAACCCTAACTTCCTCAGATCATACCTCCAAAAATATAGCGAGACAAGATCTGAAATTCGGACCCGAGATTCAAAATGATTTCTTATCAAATGGCTTCTCTTTTTAGCTTCTAAAACTTTGTAGCGAAAAATTTATAGCGAATATTCCACGATGACTTGTTTGGAGCAACAAAACCCTAGAATCAAAGCTCTGATACCAAATGTTATGAAACCAGCTCACAAAAAAATAGAAAAGAGAGATAAACACCTTAGAATTCAGTCTCTTCGAGGGGGAAACCTCCTTAACATTACACAAATGAACACTTCTTGGATGATACAAATGACAATACCTCCTTCCTATGTATAGGAGTCGAAGGGGTCATAATGTAATCAGAGTCGACATAACAATAATAATGTAAAGGCACAACAACAACAATAGTCGGCTTCTATGGGGCATAATAAAAACAATATGGGGACTACATGGGCACAACAATATAATAAGGGGGTTACACTAATAACAATAAGGGGTTACACTAGTAGTATAGGGACCTAACATTCAACTTCATAAATACTTTGCATTACTTCAATCCTATAGATACCTTCATTTGTGGATATTGATTATTAATATATATTTCTTATAAAAACTAAAATATTAATATTGTAAATATCATAATCCTTTTAATTGTTCTAATTTAATCTACATAAATATAATATGGCAAATATATATGCCTATCACATCCAAAGAATTAAATACCATAGTTGTTAATTACTAACTTTTGTTCAAAATACATAACTTCGTGTGTATGGAAAGGAAAGAAGAAAGTTAAAACCAAAATCTCTCTTAAGACTAAAATTATGTAAAATAAATCCAAGTCATTGTTGGTCAATTAAATTATACTAGAATTTTCTTCATTTAAATTATCAATCCCAAATAGTAAACATGTGAATAGTAATGCACAGTATATTCTAGGCTTTGGCTACTAACCTAATCTGTAGAAATTTGACATGAAACAACTTTGATCTATGAAAAGCATTGATGAACTGATTAACTCACTACATCCATGGTTCTAAAACATTTCTAGATCCTCATACCATGTACAAATAATTGTTATGAAACAACTACGAGCTCACTAAGATATAATTTATGAATGTGTTATTGAGTTTAGTAATTGCATATAAAAATTTCTAGTTAATCAAAAGATCCATATGATTAACCTACATTTTATCAACACACGAGAGAAGTTATAGTTGATAATTGAATTCAAACTGCAATGAATCAAACACTCATATTGTAAGCAAATTAAATTATGAACAATCAGTAGCCTCAGTGATCACTTGTAGAATGAATTGTTAATCCATACCCTTATACTAGTTTGTAAATGAATAAAGCTTGACCTACAATGAATTAAAACTAAATTGTGAAAGTAAGAGAAGGCAACATGCTTCATTATCACAATTGGCCCTTCATGGCTTGGTCACACGTGCAATAAGTAAACAAGAACTTTGGATTAGACATTTTTACCTTAGAAATCTCCATTTCTAACCTTTGTAGCCCAGATATTATTCTTATGCAGAACTGATAGAATTGGATTGTAAAGTTATGGCTATGGTAAGATTATATGGATAAAATAGATAAAATTAAGGTCAACAAAATGACAAAAATAGCTTATTTTCGGGCCTCAAAATTCCCCCATGTTGAGGATTTTGCATGTCCTCATGTATAATGAAAATTGCAAAATTTTGTGACTCTCTCCTGTCACAACATAGTCCTAGTAGCTTGGATGAGGATATCCAAGTTACTGCTTGGAGTTGTTTCTTCTTCATAACAATAACCCATCTTGGCTTCCTTTGGATGAACTTAGCATTTATATGTTTTATTTGGAACATAACTTCTTATTGTCTTATTTAAGTTTCAAGTTCTTATGATGCCAATATTGCATCCTCTTTAACATCCTCTTATTAAGTGTTTTTAGAAATTCATTCTCATTTTTTATATGTATCTCCAAAACCTCCAATTCTTCGATTTCTTCTATAAAATTTTATACTATATCCTTCTCTTCATAAACATCAGATGGTATATTGTATGTAGGATATGGAAATGGATTGTGAATAGGATATGTTGATGTATTGTAATTAGAGGAATATATAGGAGATTGTACTTGGTCTTATTGTACCTCCTTCTCAAGAGAATTTGTATATTCATAGACTTTTTGTTGAGTAACATTGATTTTTGGGCTAGTAAACTTCTTTTCTGGTAATATTGTAGATGAAAAAGGAGAAAATACCTTTGATCTCTTCTTGTTTATTTCTACCTTCTCTCCATTGGAATATTCAACATTGATCCTTGAATGCTTTGAAACATTAACATTTTCATGCTTTGTTAATCCTTTTCTCATGCTATGAGTAATTCTTCGGGGCTTATTCAAGGTTTGTCTATACTGAATTTTCCTTTTCTATAAACTTTTTCTTTTATCACCTCCTTCACTATGGCATCTTCTGTGATTGGATTTTTCTTTGATTCTAGTACAAGGTTTTTTTTTCTTTACATTTTTCTTTAATTTCTTTTCCCCCTTTCTTACTATTTTTTTTATGTCATCTCTTATTCTTGTGGTTTCAAGCTCGAAACACTTTTTCCAATTATTTTCTATGTTTGAAAAACCATAGTATTAGAGTTTAGAGTCACAATATTTGTTTGAGAAACCATAGGATTGGAGTTTAAATCCTTAGTGTCTGAAACCATAACCCTAGTGTGTTTTATTTTAGAACCTTGAGCTTCTTTTTCTTGGGAAGCTTCAGAAGCTTCTTTAAAGAGATTCCTTAAAAGGAACTCATCCCAATTATCTCCTCTCTGGAATAACTTCCTCAAGCAAAATTTTGACAAGTCTAAAATTATAAAGACTCCTATGTATATTTTTGGAACTTTTCTGAATATTAGAAGTAGCCTTTTTAACATTGTGTTTTTTTTCTCTCTGTAAAAACTAATTCTATTAAAAGGAAAGAAAAATATAATTACAATGAGGCAGAAGCCTCAACCGAGAGCATCTGAGTTCCTTCTGGTCATCAAAACTGTCCCATATTTGGGAAAACCAGTTACACTTTGTAAAAAACCATGCATAGGAGAGAGAATACAACGGCAAAACCAGAATGAGAACTTGAAATAACACCATTTGAAGCAGTTGAGACAACACCATTTGACAAAATTGTTGTACATGTCAGCAACAGAACCACAAATGACCGAACCACAAAAACATGAACAAAACCACAAAACCATAAACAGCAGAACCTAACCAGTCAACAACAAAACTCTGAGAGGGCACGAGGGAGTCCATGTGGCATCACATGGGAACGTCCTAGTCCGGTGACTCCTCGATGATGGGGCAAGCATTACCATACCATAATTCACCTTCCTTTGCCACATCACCAGCCTCACTGCCACCTAGGGGATCCATCGCTTAACGGGTGCCACTTGAGCTGCCAGCAATTGCCATCGAAATTGTGGCTCCATGAGAGCTGCCACCTGGTTTCCGAGTGTCGCCTGCAGTATCACCTTCCTCATGCTATCCGCCATGCCTTGCTACTCTGCCTTCTTCTTTCGGGTTCTGCTCAGAGCCATGACTACCAACAATTCTGCAAAGGTCCTGAGAATGCTCTGTCGCAGTACACGCTGGAGCACTAAGCTCATCTTCTTCTTCAGAGACGATGATGGTAATATTGGCCGTGATAATGGGTCGATTCAGGATGCTCTGAAAATTGAAATGAGACGACTGGAAGGCATTGTCGGGAAATTGTCTACGGGGCGGGTTGGGAGGGGGAGAATTAGCTTGAGATGATGGCGGAGAGGCAGGAGGTGGTGGTTGATTAACAGTTTGTGCTGCCTGAGAGCGAGTGCGACCACCTCGGCTACCTCCATGGTAGCTCCTCATGCATTGATGAACCATGGTAATGCGGCGAAGGAGAAGCTCAGGAGAATTGGCCGCTTGGATGGGAAGCAGAGAATGCACAGTGGGTGCCTGAACAGGGTTCAAAGGGAAGAACTGGGAATGGGAGAAATGAAACCCATTTCCAAAATTAAGACAGCAAAGAAGCCAACAACAATTGCCTGTAACAGTTCTACTGCATGGGTTTCCTACTTGGTGTTGGCATATGCTTAAGGAAGGGGGGCAAACAATGGGGTTGAAGGGCAAATGCACCATGTTTAAACTAACAGCTGCCTTGTCTCGGCTGGAGCAATCATTTAAGACGTCCTACAGGCGGACCTGCTCTCGCCTTAGGTGAGCCTTCAAATGCCATAACTGGGCATGGATAATAGCATTGGCCAGGAGCTGGCAGGGCCGAGCGTCGTCATTCCTCCTAATTGCCATTAATAAGCTCGAATTTCACCCGCCTTTGGGTGCCTTTTTAATATTGTTAAGGAGATAATAAGGTATATTTATTTCATGGTCTTTTTGAAAATGCATTAAGAGGTGAACATGATAAAATAGTATTAATCCATAACTACTTTCAAAAGTGAAATACTTTTTAATAATAAAGAGAAGATCCCTCCATTTCCTCTTGAAAGTAGATATAGTTATGCGCTTATACCAATTTGCTACTATTTCAGGGTTTATGAGAAATTTTTTCCATTTATCTCTTTTAATTTTATGATTCTTGAACCAATTCTCACCAATATTGCAACCTCGATCAAGTAATATTATGTCACCTTGAGTTGTATATCACCAATGTCAACTTCATTTCCATCAAAATCTCTAGTGAAAGCTCTAGTTACCTCTATGTCATACCCATGAAACTTTTCTAAAAAAAATTCCATCCTGCTTTCTTGAACCTCCTTCTACATTTTGAATATGCTTCCAAAAATTCAATCTCATGTTAAAATGTCACTACCAGTTCCATCCTCAATGTTAAATTATTCTAAGACCTCAAGTTTACTCTTTGTCACTACTTTCACAAGGTAATGTGGAGTAGAGGAGAAGTGAAGGAAACAACTGCAAATTAAGTAAAAAGGTGGCAGAGAGGTGGACGAAATTGAGTGCAATACTTCAATGATGGAAAATTGGGTCCATGATCTCATATATTCATCAAACCTAATGATGAGATCAGAAAAGTGGTTCCTCAAAAACTCATTTAATTATGTGATGGACCAAGGTTTGAAAATATATGGTGGATCAACTGACATGGGTAATCATGAAAAGAAATGCTATCATACTTATGAAAATAAACTTTGCTAATTACAGCTCTTTGACCTTTGGTTAAATATTGAATGTCCATATTCCCTATGTTTATATTTTCTTTAATAAAAACAATTAAAATAGTTACCTTATGTTACTCTCGACTGAATCTAATTAACTCACTGTGTTTGTAATAATATTGCTTGATGTTGTTGGAAACTTTGATGTTGATACCTTCAAAATTTGTTGCATATTCTCTGATGTATGTCTTCTATAAATATATTCGATGAACATTCTAGTTGATGAGATCCATCTATGAATTTATATTGGAGATACATCTATTTTAGGGACATTTCTGTAGCTACAGAAAGTGATCATAGCTACGAAAAGTTTGAAAACTTATAAAGACTTGTTGTAGATCAAAGATTCTTTAAAACTAAGGTTAAGGAAATTGTATTTCCTTGTGGAAACAATCTTTTGATGCTCTGTATGTTTCTATTGTTTGCTAATTATTAATTTAAGTTTTGGAAAAAGGCTTTACATGGTGAAAATGAAGCCTAAATAATTGAAATTGAAACTTTTTGAATGAGAGCTAAAAAGAAAGGGAATTTTATCTGCCAAAGACTAGTTTTCATATAAAATTCTTGTATAGTTATGCCAACACCATGGATTTTGTAAATATATCTTATTTATATTTTATTTATTTATTTATTTATTTATTTTAAAATTAAATTAAATTGATTTAAGAGGGAGAGAAGAATTATCCCCATTCACCAACTCCATCTCTAAGTGTTGAAGCAAATTTTTAACAAATTATTCTCTTATTAAGGGCTTATGATATAACTTGAATCTATGCCCATCAATAAGAAAAGAAACAAGATCCCCATCAATAGCTTTGATTTTAACTAATCCATTATCATAGACTACCTCTATTTCATATGGACCTAACCATTGTGTTTGAAGCTTTCCTTTAAAATCTTTAAATCAAGAATCAAATAGGAGTGCCCAATCACCTAGTTTGAATTTCTTCAACTTGATAAACTTTTCATGTCGTTTTTTACTTTGTTTTTGGATGACATTAGTTCTTTGAATTTAATCTTGTTGAATCTCATCACGTTAATTGAACTAAGCTATCATTTTCTTTTGTTCCTCTTAGACATCTAGTCGCAATCTTGTTGCTATTCTAAAGGTCTTTATTTAAAATTATATGGGAAGCAAAAATCTATTTCCATATACAAGTTCATATGTGTGTGACCAATAATGTTTCTCCATGTAGTCTGGTATGCCCAACGTGCTTCTAGAAGCTTATCTACCCAATCCTTGCAATGTACTTGAACGATCTTGGTCAAAATGGCTTCAAGAACCTTGTTTGTTGATTGTACTTGACCATTAGCTTGTGGGTAATATGGATAATACTTTTGATGCTTGATATTGTACTGCTCCACAATATTTTGGACAAGATTATATGTAAATTTTGCACCCTATTATATAACAAAATATGTTGGAACACCAAAACAAGTGAATATATCCTCAAAAACAAAATTTACAACAGCATTTTCAATGGCATAAATTAAAGGTTTGGCTTCTACACATTTGGTTACATAATAAATACAAACAACAATATACCTTTTCTGCATGGATATAGAAGCAATTGGTCCTGCAAAATATAGAGCCCATTTTTCAAATGGCTCCATCAATATCTAAAGTTTTAGAGGCATTTCGTCTGCTTGAATTGGTCTTCCCACTTTGTAACAACTAACACATCTTCTAACATATTCCTTGGCATCCTTGAAAATGGTAAGCCAATAATATCAAGAAAGTAGAACCTTGTATGTAGTTCTTTTATCATCAAATTCATCCACATGGTTCATCATGTCATGATTTTAAGATATCATTTAGCTTAACTTCTCTTACACACATTATGATGATTAAATCAGGTCCAATTTGGAAAAGGTCTTTATCTATCCAAGAGTATGGTGCGCTAAGTCTGACAATACTTTGTTTTTATCTTGATGTCAATTGATGAGGTAGATTCCATATGACCAATTAGCAATATCTACATATCAAGGAGTCTTAGTAGTCATTGCAAATAAATTTTCATCACACAAATTATCATCTATATGAACTAACATACTTTTATTTTGGACTATGGAAAGGAAATAAGCTATTGTATTTTACTTTCCATATCTATCCAATATAATAATATTATATTACTTCAATAAAAAGATCCATCTAGTAATCCTACCATTAGCTATAGGTTTGTTCATTAGATATATAATATTAGAATGGTTGGTATGGATAAAATTTTCAAACCTAGTAATATAATGTTTGAACTTTTTTATGGCATGAAAAACTGCAAAAAACTCCTTTTCTATTATAGTATAATTTAAAGTTGCACGAGTCAAATTTGTACTTACATAATAGATAACATAAGGAGTATGATGCCTTTTATGTTCTAGGACAACTCCTAAAGTTGTACCTGAAGCATCTATAGAAATGTGAAATGGGAGAGACCAATTTGATACTCTTAAAATAGGTGTTTTAGAAAGATTTTGTTTCAAAGTGTTAAAAGCAAGCTGACACAAGGGATTCCAATAAAATTCATTTTCTTTGATGAGTAATTTAAATAGTGGTGAAGCTACTTTTGTAAAATTTTCTATAAATCTACTATAGTATCCTACATGTCCAAGAAAACTTCTAACATCTTTTTGAGTCTTAGGTACTGAGAGTTTGGTAATAACTTCAATCCATTTTGGAACAACCTTAATCCCATTACCTAAAATGTAATGTCCCAAAGCAATTCCCTCATTAAGAATCATATGACATTTTCCATGACTTGAAGAAAGATTAGTCCCTTTACATCTTACAAGAACTTTTCAAGTTTTTAATGCTTCCTCAAAACTATTACTATAGACTATAAATCATCCATATTAAATTCAACACAATTATGGACCAAGTCAAAAAAGATACCTAAAACATCCCTTTGAAAAGTATCAAGAGAATCGAATAATCTAAAAGGTAATATTGTATAAGTGTATGTTCCCCATGGACATGTAAATGTTGGTTTTTCTTGATATTCTAGTGCAATTTGTATTTGATTATATCCACTAAAATCATCAAGAAAAGAAAAGTATTTCTTACTTACTGATGTATTTGATACTTGATAAATGAAAGGTAGTAGAAAATTATCTTTCAGAATAGATTTATTTAATTCTTTATATTCTATGTAGACTCGCCTTACCATTTTTCTTTAGTACAATTACCAATAGTGAGACCCACTAATTATTAGAAATAGGAAAAATGAAATTTTTTGTTTAACAATTTTTGTAATTCCTCCCTTAAAATTTCCCTAATATTGGGATTCATCCTTCTCTGAGGTTCCCTAATTGGTCTAACATTTTCACACAAATACACACACATAGGATGCATACATTTATTAGGATATATGCCACTCATAAATATATAATCCCATGCAAAAGTAGAGGCGTGTTTTTATAGCATATATATTAATTAAGCTTTTTTAGACTCCTCCAAGTTAGAATTAATATTTAGAATTTTTCCTATATTGTTCTCTACATGAATATTACCAGATTTTATCATAGAATTTAATGATAACATAGGATTATATGATGAGCAATCTTCTATAGTGCAATTTTCTTGAAAAAAATATCTAACATATTAGCATAACAATTTTTTATTTGTTAAGGAAATTCATAATTATTAATGAAATTTATTATTTGACTTTATTCGACATATTGTTTAAAATCCATTGCTTGTGAAATTTTTAGAATAGGTTGCACTAATTCATCATCGTTCTCACCATCAATCCATTCAGTGTTTTCTAATTCAATCATTCTTTTGGTAGGAGGATAACGTGTAAACTTCTTTGTTGCATTTCCATTATAAATTGCCATATTTCCATACATACAGGTAATAACTGTATCATTCATGCCTAACTAGGTACTTCCTAATATTAATGGATGTCCTCCATATTATTTTTAGGTGTTGTTGACGGTACTAGACCCATCAACATTTAGGGGATCTCCCCGATTTGAAGTCCCAACTAGAGCTCACATCGTTTGGAGTAGGAGTCCCAGCAGTGGGTGGTAGTGTAATGCCTTGAATGTGGTAGCGCACAGAGGAAAGTATGATAACTTTGGGTGAAAGCAAGTGTGTGACCCTGTGGAGAGTCAAGTGCGATACATGAAGGTTCTAACTCATGGAGGGGAAAAGGAAGTGCACCCCTTAGACGCTTGTAATAGTACGTAGCTTGAAAGGAACACATGAACGAAATGACATCACAAGCTAAAATGCATAATAGTCCACAAGTTAAAGTGATGAGTTAATCCAACAACACACATTCATCCAGATTCGTACAAATGCATACAAAGTAGTTTATAAGCATATGCGTAAGTTAAATAACATACATTTCCAATGCAACAAGAATAATCCTACTACATTAACAACATATGCATGAAAGTGTGTTGGCTCTGATTTTATTATTATAAGTGAAAGTCCCATCCATACATACACCATTGATGACCACTAGCCCCAATAGTGGAACATTACAATCAAGAACACCTACTCCTCCAAAGAAGTATACTTGCTCTATGTTATGGAGAAGCCAAGGCTCTTCACAATACTCCCAAGACTTCTCTAATTCTAAGCCTAGCCAAAATCTTCTCTCCCAAAATCCTGTTCTATGAGTTATGAGGTTTTATTTATAAAAAATGGTGGGGTGACCCTTGACATTCCCCTATATGACTCTTTGACTTCCCTCATGACTCTTCAACTTCTTCACTACATGATGACTTTTCATATTCCAATATTGACAAATGGAATTTTGCTTACAACATATTTACAAATAATATTAAATTTTCCACATGTACCCATATAAGATAAAATAGGCTAAAGTCAGCCTAACAAGACATAACACTATGATTTTAGAGTTTGGGGAAAGTCCATCTCAACAACATCCACTTGATGCTTCTTGGTCACATATCGGTTCTATTAGAGTCGGTCTTGTCAGTCCTCCGTCAGAGATCAAAACTCTTTCTGCATTTCATTTTTAGGAGTAACGCTCCATTCACTCAGCTGCATTCCACTAAGGGCATGCCATAATCTGACGGAAGGGTCTTATCAGTCATTTCCCCTCATGTCTGGCACCTGCTGGCTTAGGCCTTTTCATCAATGTTCATTAAAGTCCATGACGGTCAATGTTTGATCTTTTAGTGGACAAGAGTCATTTTCATTCATTAGGTCTAGGGATTAGTCAATTTGGTCTTCAACCATGTCCAATAAAGCCATGCAGGCCAAAGGGAGGTCCTTGCAAAGTTGTGATTTAAATATTTTCATCGTCATGTTG
This sequence comes from Pinus taeda, assembly GCA_000404065.3. Lineage (NCBI taxonomy): Eukaryota > Viridiplantae > Streptophyta > Pinopsida > Pinales > Pinaceae > Pinus > Pinus taeda. The sequence goes on from APFE031558173.1 coordinate 11,721, forward strand.
ACAGATTACGATTGTTCTTCAAAACTATGTTTTGAAGAAAAGTCAA
>APFE031558174.1:0-22073 GCA_000404065.3 Pinus taeda
TTAGAGCTATTAAAATCATTTTAACAAAAGAACAAGTATTTCAATTGAAAATAAAAAAAACATCAACTTCAATTTTTTTTTTATTAATAATCTAACTTTTAAAAAATCTCATTATTTTAAGGGGTTGGAAAAAGGGATTCTCATAAATCTCAAAGGAAAAATTGAATCAAAGTTTGTATGGGCCTTGGATTATAGGTCAAATAATTTAGCAAAGATGTATGGTCTTTATTTTGGTCTTCAACTAGTAAAAGAGCATAGCCTCCCATCAATTGCAATTTTAGGGGACTCCCTCATAATCATCCAACATCTTATCTTCAACCCCTTTCCAAAAAATAAACAGTTGGTTCTAATCCTTTAAGAGTTCAGGGCATCCTTGAGACTCTCTCTCTCATAAATCATTTTTCCATATTCTTTGAGGGAAAAATAAAGAAACAAATCTTCAAGGCAACATAGCATATCAGGTCGAAGAAGGTTGCCATGAAGTTAATGGCTCCTCAAATCGGATGGTAATCCCATGATGAATTTCTTCCAGAAATACAACCCATCTTTTGATACCCTTAAAATAGAAAAGATACAAAACAAGCCTCCTTCGGACATAAAAATCAATACCAAAGGTATTGGAATATTGCAAAATTTGGTTTTTGTTAAATGCCTCCTTACCTCATGGTATAGTTTGGATACCTCTCCTCTCGTGTCACCATTGTCACCCTGCTAGAGCAATGGAGGTGATCAATCCAGGTGGCATACTTCTCCAATCCAGTGGCAGGTGTTGGGTTCATAGACACGACATTAATTTACTTCAGGCTTGTGATTCTAATTCTCTTTGGTCTTTTAGATCATTCGCATAAGGGATGTTAAAGATAGTTAATTACTCCTGCATGGAGAGTTATATAAAATTAGGTAATCAGTGAACTGAGTCAAGTTCAGTCAAGTGAAGTTAAAACATAGTTACTGATCAAACGGGAGCTATTACCTCAAAATGGTTGCTCTAGTCCAAAAACCCCCTAAAAACATAGAAAAACAACCCAAAAATGAAAATTGTGTATTCCAAAATGATGTTTTTTTTAGGGTAAATTTTTAACAATTTTTTTAGATGGAAGTAAAAACCATTTTTTTTGCAAAATGAATGAAAAAACGCCCTTAAAAAAATAAATGTTGATTCTGGAATAAAAAATAAATAAAAATTGGGTTACAATTTTGACATTTTGTAGCAATGGAATTAAAGATAAAATATCCGGACTTTGAAAAACTATAAAATTCTAACAATTATCGGACGTGATGTTAAAGATAAAATATAATATATCAAATCCTGTTAATTCCAACAATTTTCATCCATGTTGTTAAAAATAAAATATCTTGACTTTAAAAAATCCTGAAATTGTAATTGTTTTCAACCATAGCATTCGACATAAAATATTATGACTTAGAAAAACATTAAAATCTTGACAATTTTCCAACCATGTAATTAAAACCAAAGATTATGATTACAAAAAAATCTCAAGATTTCAAAATATTTGAAGCATGACATTATGGAAAATTTTTATGACAATAAACTTTAAAAATAAACATTCAAGAGTAATTTATTCTTTAAATGCTAAATATATAGTGATTTTAAAATCTTAGCCTAAGACAATTCGATACATCGCAACAAAAATTTTAAAATCCCCATTCAAATTGACATGCGGTGTATGTGGACTCGACCCGTTGTAATCAAAACTTAAAAACCAACCATGAAATTGATATATTGTGGGGGCAGATTCGATTCATTATAACAAAAAATTTAAAATCAACTATCAAATTGCCTATAATGGGATCGGGTTGCTAGACGAACATCGACACAGACCCCGTAGAAAAAAATAAAAACCAAAACCAAAATAAAAAATAAATGTATAAAAAAAAAATGAAAGATACAAAAAAAAAACAAAATTCAAATATTGAAAAAAAATAAAAACAATAAAAAAATACAAAAGAAAACAAAATTTTTAATGTTGATAAAAAGAAAAAAAAAAATGAAAAAACACAAAATAGTTAAAAAAAAAAAAACATAAATATTGAAAAAAACACAAAATATTATTAAAACAAAATATTATAAAAAAAATTAAAACAGGTGAAAAAAACACAAAAAGTTAATTCCAAAAAACACCAAAATTTCAATACAGAAGAAAAAAATAATAGTAATATAAAAACTAATTTCTTTTAAAAATAATAAAAGACATAAAGCATTAAAAAAACTTAAAACATGACAAAAAAAACAAACCAAAAAAAATGACAAAATAAAACTAAAAAATGTAAAAATTAAATAAAATAATCTTATAAATATTAGAAAAACTTCAAAAAAAAATTAAAAAATAAATAATAATAATAATATTAATTAAAAATCGACATAATTTAACAAAAAAAAAAATTAACAAAGTAAAAATAAAAAACATTTAAAAAAAAAAAAATACATAACTAAAAATTAAATTAATTGAAAAAAAAAAAAACAAAATTAAATGATGATGATGATGGTGGTGATTAATGTCCCCTGAGACCAAACATTGGTCTATCAGACCTAAAGAAACAAATTATTTATTTTGATTTAAGATTTTATTCCTATGCTCAAAAAGCTTGGAGAGAAGCCTTTCGAGCTCACTATAATTTTGACATTGTAAAAGGCTAGGAAGGTCAGTCGTGTAACAAAGATTGTGAAACTGAGATCTAATGTGGTTGTACGCTCGGCACTCTAAGAGGAAGTGGTTTTCAACCTCGATGTTCCTATTCTCACATATATGGCAGATCCTTTCCATCCATGGTATTTTAAGAACTGCCCAATGGCCTGTTTCACTATGAAGCTCATGAGAATTCATTCTAATCTTTGTTATATTAATTTTCTTCTTTGAGCTAGTTAAAATAGAGAAATACTTTTGATCTTCTAGGGTGGGGTTGATGACCTTCTTATAATAACTTAATTTTCTTTTAGCCGCTAAATCTTTCTCACACCACATTTTTTCTTTGAACTTAGAAGTAACAATATATTTAATGTTATTTAAGTTTTGCAATGCATCATTCTCGTTGATCTCCCAATAGTTTAACCAGGCCTTTTTGTCTTTATGTCACCCTCGATTGCGCCTTAGGTGGTTTTGACTGGAATTTAAAGCTATCTTAGGAAGTCTATGATCGTCCATGTTATTGAGTTTGTGCTTGTACAATAGAAAAATAATCATAGCTAGGCTCTCAATAGCAGAAATACCTGCTTCTATAAGGAGAATAGGATAGGGTGTATTACTTTTAATTTTCAGGTTATAAGTTATAAAATGCTTTTGGATTTGCTCAATCTTTCTCCATGATTCTCTGGAGATGTTGCAACCCCAAACCTCACAGCGATATAAGATAACAAGAGTGACTAAAGTTTCAAAGAGGAACTTCTTTTTATCCCACATTACCAGGTTTGCTATTTTACAATTATTTTCAAGACCAAAATAATACACTTCCTCCAAGTTATTATTGTCATACATAAAATTAGCGTAAGTGTCCTTCTTAGATTTGATAATCATAATTATAATATATACGATGATTCTTATAATTAGAAAATCGGATATTGTAAAAGAATTTAATTTTTATTTGTAAAATTATAAAAAGTATTTAATTATATTATAGTATAAATAATATTATTTGTTTTTTAATTTAAGTAGTTTTATTTGAGGCTTTTATGATAATGTCGTAGTAATGTTAATATTAAGTGTTTTAATAAAAAAGACTTTCAACTAATTGGAGTTTCTCTCTATGGAAAAAAAATAAAAAATATTTAAATATTTTCATATATTAGAATGATGAAAATTATATAATACCACTTTTACATTTTTTTAAATTAAAAAATTTAGTAATATTTTATTTAAAAAAAAATCCGAAATCTCTTTATTTCCTATTATTTAGATGTACCTATTTTTAATATATTAAATATCATTAATTATTTTCTAAAAAATCATTTTACTAATTAGAAAAATTATATTCCTAATTATAATTTTACTATCATTTTTTCCTAACAAGCTCATTATTAACATTTCCCTCAGCGTTCATTTACAAACACATACCTTTACCTTTATGTTTAGATCATGATCATAATTTTGTTAATTATTTTATGATAGTCAAAATCGAAATGCCTATGTAATTGAATTAGGAGTATTATTTATTCAAAAAGGTTATTAATTATTTTATATCATCCAATGTAAATGAACTTAAATTTCTCTAAAATTTCTCTAGCTCTCAAAATTATTAGCATATATATAATTTTAAATTTTTGATTTGATTTCATTGGATTGATTGGATATTTACGAAGTTAATTTTAATTACATGAAATTAATTGAAAATAAGTTATAATATTATTTTATTTAATATTTTTAAATTGTTTTAGATAGATTTTTAAAATAATGATAAAATATTAATAATTATTTAGAAATCATTTTATGATGATGATGGTGGTGGTTAATGTTCAATTTGACCAAATTTTGGTCTATCGAGCTTAAAGAAACGAATTATTTAGTTTCATTTAAGATTTTATTCCTATGCTCAAAGAGCTTGGAGAGAAGCCTCCCGAACTCACTATAATTTTGACAACTTAAAAGGCTAGGAAGATCAATATTGCAACAAACGAATTATTTAGTTTCATTTAAGATTTTATTCCTATGCTCAAAGAGCTTGGAGAGAAGCCTCCCGAACTCACTATAATTTTGACAACTTAAAAGGCTAGGAAAATCAATATTGCAACAAAAATTTTGAAACTGATAGGCTACAAACTTTTTGTAAAGAATACTCTAAATACTTTAAATTATCTAGTAATTTGCTACCAACTTTCCATAATATTTATAATTTCTTCTATATTATCTCCATTAAAAAACAAACACTTCTCCTTGGGAACCCTTGGTATCCCATCATCTCATGCCCTCCTAGATATCCCTCAAAGGAAATACAGAAATAAAGTTTGAAGTTCACGTATTTATGGAGTGTTTATTTTGGATTCTTAATAAGATTTTTAATTATTTTAGAGATTGAAAACTTACTTCACTAAGAGTTATGATGTGGAAGGTGAATCATCTTAAATTGAAGAGTCCAAAGAAGTCCGAAGATTTTAAAGATGTATCCAACACTCATATATTTATATGTAATATAATAAAGTATTCAAGAGATTTTAAAAATGACTCAACACTCATATATTTATATGTAATATAATAAAATATTCAAGAAATTTTAAAAATAATTTAACACTCATATACATTTATATGTAATATAATAAAGTATTTTAAGTTTATCTGTGTTATTTAACATGGTACCAAAGCAGGCTAATTTTTACTCTGGCACTGTTTTTTATGAGGTCTTTTTTATTTGTTTTCTTGCATTTTTCTCATCTTGCTACTTGTTTCACGACTCTCACTTGATATCCAACAGTGTTGGAATAATGTAGAAATGATATGTATAAATAGAGTTGAGTAGTCAGTGTTTGAGTCTATTTGTTAGGAGTTGTGTCTTCATAGCTTGTGTTGTGAGTTGATGATTAGACTTAGATTATCTTAGAAGTTTTCTATATGTACCTATATAATGAACTGGTTGTCCAAACAGTTTGATCAATGAAATTTGATTTCATTCTTGTACATCTCTCAAATGTTCTAATAAACAGTTTTCTGCTATAAGTGAAGTTTTCTGCTATAAGTGATGAATCTCTTCTCAACTAAACTCAAGTTAATTTATCTGCCCACAGTCCCCAAATAAAAACATGCGTTCTCCCGATACTCAATAGGTCTGCAGCATTCAGCATACCAATTTTACCCTAACACTCCACTAAACAGCAAAAACACTCACCGACCAATTTTCCTAGACCGCCATTGACAATCTTCCCCAGAATTTCCAGTCAAGCCAAACATTGTTCCATCGAATCCTCTTGGCACTTTTTCTTCATTATCTATTTTCACCCTGCATTGCTTGCAAGACTCCCGAGGCTTTGCTTGTTTTGATCAACCGGTGCATTAAAATGTTAAAAAAAAACAATCAAGCCTCTAGAAAAGATAAATGAAATAATGAAGGAAAGAACAAGAAACAAGAAACCTCAACTAAATAGCCAAGATAAGAAACTGAATTGGAACTGAATAGATTTTATTCAACAATGATTTTCGCTTGTACATTTCATGTGTATTAGACTATTTTATATCATGACTGTCATTACATAACTAACTATTCGGTATACAACCGTCTAATTACAATTTACCTAAAATTACTAATTTGTTGTCAAAACTAACAAACTCCACCTTGACAAGAATTTTCCTAATCTCTTGCCCATGCCCATTCATCATCTTTTCTGCAAGCCAAGAGAAGCTAAACACCACCGCAGCTTCTCTACTGTTACTGGCTTTGTGAATATGTCTGCACAATTCTCTCGTGTATGGACCTTTTGAAGAGCTACTTTTCCGCCATCGATCACATGTCTCAGAAAATGATACCTTACATCAATGTGCTTGGTTCTGCAGTGATAGACATGATTTGTAGCCAAGTGAATAGCACTTTGACTGTCACAAAGTACATTCACTTTCTCCTTCTTTCTTCCAATTTCATCTAGCAGACCCTTTAACCAAATTGCTTCTTTACTGGCATGTGAGGCAGCTATATATTCGGCTTCAGTAGTGGACAATGCAACTGTTTCTTGAAGCTTTGACATCCAACTAATTGCTCCACCTGCAAGAGTAAATACATAACCTGTAGTAGATCTTATTTTGTCCAAATCACCTGCATAGTCAGCATCTACATATCCGCAGACTGATCCTTCAATACCATTAAAGACGATGCAATGGTCACTTGTGCCTCTTAGATATCGAAGAACCCATTTCACTGCTTGCCAATGTTCTTTACCTGGATTTGCCATGAACCTGCTGACAACTCCAACTGCATGTGAAATGCCAGGTCTTGTAGATACCATTGCATACATTAAGTTGCCTACCACATTAGCATATGGTACATGAGACATATACTGCTTTTCTTCATCAGCTCTAGGACTCAAAACCGAAGAAAGCTTAAAATGGGAAGCTAGTGGAATATTAATAGGTTTCACATTGTTCATAGAGAACTTTTCAAGTACTTTCTCCACATACTTCTTCTGTGATAACCAAAGCTTACCATTTTTCCTGTCTCTGTGTATCTCCATGCCCAAGATATGTTTTGCTGCTCCAAGATCCTGCATATCAAACGTCCTAGAGAGTTGAGCCTTTAACTTGTTGATCTCTTCCATGCTTTTGCTTGCAATAAGCATATCGTCAACATACAAAGTAAGATAATGAATATGCCATTGAAAATTTTGAAGTATACACAATGATCATACTCACTTCTTATAAAGTTCTGGCTCACCATGAAGGAATCAAACTTCTTGTACCATTTTCTGGGAGACTACCTCAGACCATACAATGAGTTCCTGAGCTTGCAAACTAATTTTCTGTTGTGACGTTGTACAAAACCTTTTGGTTGTTTGATATATCTCTTCATTCAAATCACCATGTAGAAAAGTTGTTTTAACATCTAACTGTTCTAACTCAAGGTTAAGTAATGCAGTTAGTGCCAACACAGTATGAATAGAAACAAGTTTTACAACTGGTGAAAAGATTTCATGAAATTCGATACCTTCAACCTGAGAATACCCTTTTGCTACCAGTCTCACCTTATACCTTTCGATACTTCCATCAACTTTCCATTTCAGTTTGAAGACCCACTTGCATCCAACAAAACTTCTCCCTTCATGAAGTTCTACAAGATCCCAGGTATTGTTCTTGGGTAAGGAATCCATTTCTTCTTCCATAGCCGTTTTCCATTTTTCGCTATCTGTATCATCTACTACTTCTTGATAACAAGAAGGTTCCCAATCTTCAGTAATCAAAGCAAAAGATGAAGTAGAATCTTCATACCTTTTGGGAGATTTTCTTTCCCTTGTAGACCTTCTTAGACTGACTGGTTGCTAAACTGGTTCATAAACTTCAACAGCTTCCTTTGTATCTTCAACACCTTTTTCTCCAGAAGTCTCTTCTTCCTTTTGACTGTCACCGAAAGGTCTAGCCTCCAACTGAACTTGTTGATTTGGTGATACCTGTTCTTGTTCAATTCTTTCAACATTTGATTTTAAAAGAGAAGATTCATCAAATATTACATCTCTACTAATGACTATCTTCCGCAGTGTAAGATCTCACAACCTGTATCCTTTCACTACATAGTCATACCCAACAAAGACATAACATTTCAATTTTGGATCTAATTTTGAATGCTGATTTCTAGGAATAAGAGAATAAGCATCATAGCCAAATATCCTTAAATCTGAATAATCACAAGACTGAGCTGTCCAAACTTCTTCAGGAATTTTACAGCTGCTAAAGGTGATCTGTTAACTAAATAACAAGCAATGGACATTGCTTCTGCCCACAACTCCTTTTGCAAGTTAGCATTGTTAATCATGCTTCTAGCTCTTTCCATAAGAGTTTGATTCATACGTTCAGCAACACCATTTTGCTGAGGAGTATAAACAACAGTTTTGTGTCTAATAATTCCTTCATCCTTACAGTATTGTTCAAATTCTATTGAAGTGAATTCACCACCATTGTCAGTTCTTAAACATTTAATTGATTTGCCTATTCTTTTCTCTACCATTTCTTTAAATTTTTTAAATACATTGAATACATCAGCTTTCCTTTTTAGCATAAAGACCCAAACTTTACGAGAGAAATCATCAATAACGTTAAAAAATATAGAGCACCTCCATATGATACAATAGGAGATGGTCCCCACAGATCAAAATGAATATAGTCTAAAACATCTTTACTATTATGATTTCTAGTTTTAAATCTTTGTTTACACTGTTTTCCCTACACACAATGTTTACAGAAATCTAATTTCAAAGATTTCAGATCAAGAAGAGATTTATGTTTCATTAGTATCTGAAGACCTTTCTCGCTCATGTGACCTAATCGTTGATGCCATAGACGAGTACCTGCTTCTTCTTTTTCTGACGCAATCACTGCTTCATTTATCTAAGTACTTCCTTTGACTCTGTAAAGATTTCCAACCTGTTCTACTTTCATAACAACTAGGGCGCCTTTAAAGACTTTCAACACGCCATTCTGACCTGTAAACTTATAACCATCTAAATCCAACACTCCAAAAGAAATCAAATTTCGGGTACATGTTTAACACTAGTTAATGTTCTAACTGTGTTATCATACATTTTAATCCTGATATTTCTTGTCCCAACAATCTGACATGATACATTACTACCCATAAACACAAAACTACCATTTACATTTTCATACGAAGTAAACCAATTTCTGTGTGGATACATGTGATGAGAAGCACCAGAGTCTAATAGCCAGCTTTCTAAACCCTAAGAGACATTACATTCAGGTGAAGTTTCATCTATCATACATAATTCTTCAGCAAATAAAACTTCATCTATCATACCTTAATTGACTTGATTTTCTTCCTTCTTTGGTTTATCAGATTCTTTTCGTTTCCAACAGTCTTTCTTTAGGTGTCCAATTTTATTGCAATGCCAACATTTTGCCTTACACTTATTTCCCTTCGATTTATATCTAGAAGACCCCCTTGTTTTTTCTCCTCTTTCCTTTGACCGTCCTCTAGCTATCATGGCTTCTGATGCAGTTGTTTTAGTACTGGATTTCCTTCTTACTTCTTCAGACAAGAGAGCTCCCACAACTTATTCAAATTTCAAAGAATCAGTGGTGCTCAAGATGATTGAAGTTACGAAGTGGTCCCATGATTCGGGCAGAGAACATAAAAAGGTTATAGCTTTGTCTTCTTCCTGAATTTTAACTTCCATATCTGTTAATTGGCATATGAGTGTATTAAAAACATTCAAATGTTCTGCAACTTTTGAACCCTCCTTCATTCGAAGACTGTATAGTTGTCTTTTTAGATAAATTCTATTGGTTAACAACTTTGTCATGTAGAGTTTTTCTAGTTTCTCCCATAAACCTGAAGTTGTACTCTCTTCAACAATGTTGAAGAGAACTTCATCTGTCAGGCATAACCTGATGGTACTGAGAGCTCGGGCATCCAAGTCCTCCCAGTCAGAATTAGTCATGGTTGCAGGTTTCTTAGTTGCCCCGTCCAATGCCTTGTGCAACCCTTGTTGCACCAGCAGATCCCTAACTTTTAGTTTCCAAAGAGAAAAATTGCGCTTGCCGGTGAATTTCTCCACCTTGAATTTTGCATTCGACGTCTTGGCCATCTTTTCCTCCTAGGGTTTCAGTCTTCAATCTTTCAACTAGGGTTTATATTTTTTTCTTTCTTCAAAAACTTTTTGTATTAAAAAAATAATTCCCTTTTTTCAAACAAAAAAGCAACCCTTCAACAATTTTTTTAAAAAAAAAAAAAAACAACCCTTCAACAGATTTTTTCCTTCAAATTAATGAAAAAAACCCTTTGATTTTTTTCTTCAATTTAAACAAATCCACCCCTTTGTTTTTCACAAATTTCTGGAAAAAATTTCTCTCAAATTTAACAAAAAATACTCGGATCCATATCTGCTGATCAGGCTTTGGTAGCACGCAAACTCCTTCACCGCAGCTCTATGCATGCAAATGACTACTCCAACACATAGGCAGAGACCATTGTGGCTGGTCAATGACAGAGGGGTTCTCACACAGGGACGCTGAGAGTTCGGTCTTCACACAGAGAATACACGCACTCCCTTCACACAGCAAAGACTCCCTTCACGAGAATACATGCACTCCCTTCACACAGCAAAGAATCCCTTCACGAGAATACACGCAAAGGGTTTGGCAACAGCTCCAAGCAGTCATATGGCTTTCATTCATGCAGAAAAGGGTTCTGGCAGAATACACACACTCCCTTTTGTTCCAACATGTAGACTTTGACTTGACAAAGCCACCTCGAGCCTTCACACCAGCCTTCCTCTCTTACACATAGCAATGGCTCTGGTCCTTGTTTACTACGCAGCACTCACAGCGCCGATTTCTCCAAGAGCTTCTAAGACCTTCAACTCAACTAACCTCCCTCTGATACCATTTGTAGTTTTAATAGGTGAATGAGTTACTAATCAAGAAAGAAAGAAGCATTTATAGTTATAGATTAACCAAGAAAGGCATATAACTGACAAGAAAATTGAATGCAAACACACAAGTAATAACACAGGAGTTACGTGGTAAAACCTTGATAGGGTGTCAAGGAAACATCCACAGGGCAAGGGATTGGAATCTCTATTCAATCAATAATGATTCTCCATACAATATTTTGAGCATTCATCAGTTTTATATGACCCTCCTCAGTTACATAACCGATGTTTCAGTATAAAACTAACTTGTTACTAATTAATACATTTTACCCAAATTTACATAATTACTTGTCAAACTTCCAAAATACAGGAGCAAAAGTCTCATCGTAGTCAATCCCCTCAACCTGTGAGAAACCCCGGGCAACAAACCTTGCCTTGTGTTTCTCAACGTTGCCATCAGCTGCCTGCTTTACCTTGTAAAGCCATTTGGAACTCACTACTGACTTGCCCTGAGATCTTGGGACAACATCCTACACATTGTTCTGAATGATAGAGTCATACTCCTCTACCATTGCATCAACCTAGACTGGTTGCTGCACTACCCCCTCAAATGAAGAAGGTTCGGTATCTACACACTCCCCAACCAGGGCCATGTACCCAGCATATCGCTCGGCCGACCTCCTCTGTCTGTGCTAAGAAGATGGCTATCCCACATTCTTCTGGTCATCTAGAATCAACCTGTTAGCTTCCCTTGAGCGTTTCCACCCATCTCTAGAAGTATCAGCATGAGTGGATGTCTCCACTCCCAGATCCTCTACATGTGGTCGCTCCACATCAATCTGAAGCTCCTCCTCCTTAGGAACTAAAATTTCCTCCTCTGCATGCAACTTGAGCTCCCTCTCAAGTGATAAGTGCATGGATTTCTACTCGTCGAACTTCAAATCCCTGCATACCACTGTCCTCTGAGTGGAAGGCAAGTACACCTGATAGTTGTGGGGTGTATCCGTGTACCCCACAAGTATTCCCAACTCAGCTGTTGGGTCTAGCTTCTTCCTGGCATCTTTGGTCACATGATAGTAAACTGATGATCCAAAGATTCAGAAGTGACTTACATTAGTTCGCTTCTCAAAAAAGACCTCCATAAGTGTCTTCATCCCCAGTATACAGTGCGGGCTTCTGTTCTGCAAGTATATTGTTGTATTGCATGCCTCAGCCCACAAATGCAGTGGTAGGCTTTGGTCATGCAACATCGCTTGAGCCACTCCCACAATCAATATTTTCTTCCTTTCAGCCACCCCTTTCTGATGTGGGTTATGGGGTGCCATCAAGTCCCATTTAATTCCTTCTGCAACGCAGAAGTCTTTAAACTATTGGGAGACATACTCTCCACCATTGTTGCTATGCAAGGCTTTTATTTTCTTTCCAAATTCTTTCTCTGCCAAGGCTTTAAACTTACAAAACCTCAAGAAAGTTTGATCCTTCTTTTGCATAAAGTAGATCCAGCATCTATGAGAAAAATCATCAATAAAAATAGCATAATACCTTTGTTTAGCGGTGGAGGCTGTAGAGAATGGTCCACAAACATCTGAGTGAACGTGCTCCAAGATTTCTCTAGCTCTAATGTTTCAATTCGGAAAGGAATATTTTGCATACTTACCCAAGGTACAACCTTTGCATGTAGTCGTCTGCTCAAGTTTTCCCTTGGGTAATCTGGTAGAAATCTGCTACATGATCTCCAGGGCTCCATGGTGCAAGTGGGCCAGTCTTCTATGCCATAGCTCACCAACATCTTGGCTCTACACCATCAAAGCAACACAGTCATCTACCTCTAGCTTATAGAGATTCTTAACTCAAATCCATATTCGCTTTGTCTTCCCAGTACTGATATGCCTCAGGAATACCTTTCCTTTATTGAAGACTACATCATAGCCTTTATCTTCTAGTATAGTAGCAAACACAAGATTCTTCTTCAGACCTAGTACATACTTTACATCAGTCAGGGTGAGGGGAGCTCCATGCTCCCTCTTAAACACAACCATACCTTCACCTGAAACACGGTACTTTCCATCATCGCCCATCTCAAACTGCATCTGTAGATCCTTCTCCTCCAAGGTACTGAAAAGATTCTTGTCACCTGACATGTGGAATGAAGCTCCACTGTCCAGGTACCATGCACATCCCACCATGGATGAAACCATGCATGCGATAAGCGATAAATCCATCTCAAACTGTGAGGCCAGTGCCTCACCATCAGATCCCTTCGAGGAACCCTTCTTGGATTTCTTCTGTGGACAATTCGTAGCATAATGGCCCACTTCATGACAATGAAAGCATCGCACTTTCGATTTTTCAATCTTCTTCCCACCATGGGAAGAACCGGATTTGGGATGGGACACCTTCCCTTTCCCTTTCCTCGCCTTACCCCCTAAGGCTAGATTTTCCTCATCATCTTGCTTCGATGAAGATCCATCTTTGGTGCTTCTTCTTATTTCCTCCTGTATCAAATCCAACTAGAGTTGTTCCCAATCTGGCAATTTTTCTCTTCCATTAACCAAGTCTTGGTAGCTATGCCAGCTCTTAGGAAGACCGAGGAGTGCAAGACTCACCATGTCATCATTAGCAGTCGTTATCCCTGCACTTCCAAGCTCATCCCTACATGTGGTGAGCTTGTTCAGATAAGTAGAGATCGTGTCACCCTTTTCACACTTGATCTTACAAATCTTGTCTTTCAGCGGTAGCTTCCTCTGATCATTGTTGTTCTAATATAGATATTTCAATGTTTTCCACATTGAAAACTTTCTCTCCTTCCCGTGGAATCCCGAGACAATGTGGTCTTAAACTCCCTCCAGGAGGATTCTCCTTGCTCTAGCCACACATTTCTTCCATTCCACCAGTTGAGTAGCATCAGTCGGCTTAGGGACTTCTTGATCAATGAAGTCCTTTAGACCATTATCCTCTAATACTACCTCCATGCAATCCTTCCAGGCTATATAATTTGAGATGCCATCAAGGGCATACTCGAGTCTTAAACCACTGAACGCCATCAGTGAAATTGAGATGTGATAAGAACTCGATTTCTATATTCAGGAACCACAAACTTCAAACTTCTCCTTCTTGTATATTGTTCTTCACCTTGATCACCTTTTCTTTGATACCATGTAGAAATTCCCACTGTAGATCAAAATATTATGCAATATACTCGAACAAAATACAAGATCTACTTCTACAACACTTTACAAAAGCTTAATCGAATTGAGTAAGATCAAGAGAACACATATAACTGAGAATGAGAAATCAATCACACATAACACAGAAGAAATAACCCAGGGAAAGCCTCAGCCTAAAACCCCAATCTCTATATTGTCATACAAGTGGAAATCTTGTTCAAGTTACAAAAAAAATCAGCTCTCAAGATCCTGCTCTCTCTACAATCAAACAATACAACTCACAGACTGAATAAACATAGTATATGTCCTCCTCAAGCCCTCCAAGCCTCATATTTCCTTGCACAGTTTTTCTTGGGGTCCAGTGAAGCCACATGTGTGAATTGGCCTCATCACACACACAAAACCTGAAGAAGTAACTGCGCAATCCTCAAGGAAAGAATTCCTTCTGCATGCAAGGAATATTCACAATGGAATATTCTAGGAACTGATAGTACATTGCCCCTCCATCTGATCTCAACTGGGTCTCTATCTGAACTAACATGCATGAGTTATTTATGAGAAAATATTCAGTTATCTGAAGGGTAGTAGTTACATGCATGCAAGCATTAACTAATTGAACTTACTTTAATTCAACAAACTATTTGAATTAATCTAACTGGACTTGACTCAGTTAACTGAGCCAACTAATTACAACTCAATATTACAACTCATACTTATCTCTTTAACTAATGGATAAATTCTTCAATTAATGGAGAAACTGTTGCATCTCCCCACATAGACTTCATGTTTGATTTTCCTTAACTAATTAACTCAAGATGAATTAATTAGTTATTTTACAAACAGCTACTAAGTTCAAATTCGAATTTTACTTCACTATTTTAGCTCATAGACTAACTAAAATAGGAAGGTATCCCGAAATGCTATTTATAGAATGTTATTTTTAGCACTTCCATTTTTCATTCCTTGTTGTTATGTTCAACACTGGCTGAACTGCTATTTATAGTAGTGTTATTTTTAGCATTTCTTGTTGCTATTTTCAACATTTTCCTGAATTTTTTGATTGTGGGACCCCCTTTCCAAGCTTGAGTGCATTTAATGCTTTGTGATAGGCTATCTTGTTGAAAGAGTAGACTATAAATGCTCACGAACCACTAGGGAAAGATCATTCTAACCCTATAGTTCAGAAATTACACTAGGAAAGAGCGTTGAAGTGTAAAAATTTCAAATCTAAGGCAGGGGAAGTCCCAAAATGAGCCAAATTTGTGTACATGAGTAAAGACTAATGATATTTTTGGTGGGTTTTCAGGATTTGCACAATGATAGAGTGGAGAGAATGAGGACATAATGTTGATGATGAAGTTGCATTGTTAGATGTAGGGGCTATGAGACCACTTCGAAACTATGGTCTGTTGAAGTTTTTTAAGACCTAATATATGAGATGGCATCTTATGCTTCTAGAGAGGATTATCGAACAGTGGGATCCTAAGTAGTAGCACTTCAAAATACAGGGACAGGGACTAACCATTGAGGTACAGGATATATACTTCCTCATGGGTTTATCGAGGTGAGGGGCTCGGTAAGAGTATCTGGAGGAAGGTTAGTTGGAGATTGTGGAGCAGTTGATGGCAACATGTTGGTCTCCCACGGCCCAAAAAGTAGGTGGGAAGATCCCTATAAAAGAAGTGCCATACCTTCCCCTATTCAACATCCTCTTCACTTTGACTCATGTGACTAGCACAATGAGTCCCCATCTAACTTCCAAAAGATAGGTGGACATAGTTGTTTGATGTTTTACTCCTACAGTGTTCAACGGGTGCGATGGATTACTCATTAACTTAAAGGTTTAGTTGACCAAATATAGAACAGGGAAGTAGATGATGTTTTGTTATGGCAGTATCATAGTGTCATTTTTATTCAAGAGAGTATCGATACTACGACCACAAGTTCTACTAGCATTGTCAAAGATATCAGTTCCATGAATGGACAGGTGGACTGAGTTACTATCGAGGTTAGGAGGCGGAATAGCCATTATAGCATATGACAAGGATTAATTTGTATGGTTAGATATGAAATTCATGTGGATTAATGATTATGCATATGTAAGAGTATATGTCCACTGCCATCCCGACCTGATCTTCCCCCCAGCGAGCAGTGGAGTCTCCTTGGTAAGTGAAATATGTTTTTAAGGTTTTTAACTTTATTTTTTTATTTTTTTAATGGCATAGTGTACTAATCATTAAAATGCATGACTAACATAGATGTCGCACCACAGAGACCCAAAGGTGGATCTCCTTATGACCGACGAGGAGTAGTGAGAGTGGCAAAGCCATAGGAATCCCAAGAGGAGATAGAAGAGGAAGAAGACTTGGGCCGCAATCAGCTAAGGAAGTGTAGCAGAAATTGGAGGGGTTGGCAATGGGAGTACCACTGACCTGAATGGATGATATTTTGAGGCATATGCAGCACCACACCATTGGTGTGTCTAGTAGGATGGGACGGATTCTTCATCAAGTGGCTAGGATGGCAGTGTGTTACCAAGTGCACCATGACTCAGATGGTGAGTAGTGATAAGATTCCATATGTACTCCCCGTGGGGAATTTCATATACATATATTAGTGCTGATGTAACTGTATTATGATCCTGGGCCTATGAGCTCAATTTTGACATTATACCAGTTTTTTATATTATGATGATGATGTATGTAAACTATTTTCTACATATATACATATGAGTTTCAGTGTTTTTCTTATGGATGTATGAATGATATACAATGTTCCCATGTTTTTATTTATGTACATGTATGTTTGGTTATCTTTATTATAGATGTGACAGATGCCATTCCAACACATAGTTAGCCAATGTATTAAAATTCCTAGGGAAATGTTGATAAATGATGTAATCAAATGAATGTTCAAGTAGATGTACCCTTAATAAACAACGAAATAATATAGGATGTCGAAAATGTAGACGTGTTTTCATTGTGATACCATGAGTTGAGAATCTAGATTAACCACTAACTAACGAAGACCTAGAGTTATGGACTAGGTTAATAGTTCAATAACAACACTATAGTCTGCAACAATGTTGATAGCAAGGCCAAGAAATATGCCCCCTGAACTCAAAAGTTTGTTAGTAGGTGAAAAGAGCACCCATGCAGTGGAAGAAATATTTCGGGAACTACAGTTGGTGCCATCGGCATAGTCAACATAGATCAAAGAGAATATAGGAATCTACAAACCAAGTACCAAATATGATAAGCAGAGGACTGAAACCTGACACACATGCAAAAAAAAAAAAAAAACATACTACATACATATGTACTGGGCACAATGCCTAGAAAACTAAACACAGTATGGTTGTAAGAGAAACCCAGCAGAGGGGTCTGTGATGATGTTGTTGTAGATATAACCCAGAAATAATATGAGAATAAAAATAAACCCAAGAATGATATGAAATGATTCTTTATTGATCAAACCCTTAAGGTAGGGCAACACCATACATTCACTCCTTAAGGAAGGAGAATACTCCACAAGCCATATGCCTGTTCATACAAGAATACTTCTCTTCATATCTCTCCATGTGGAGTCTCTAGCCTCTATATAGGCCTCATACATACAATACCATGCATCATTACCATGGTTTCCTCATACCATCAACTAATACCATGGGTCCCTTACATTATTATTAACTACTGGTGGTCCCTTACATGACATGGGTTAACCACCTTATTTATTACTATGGCCCATCCCATTATTACATTATTACCTTGGGTACCTCCCTCAGTACCCCATATTACCCCCCCTAGGTACATAACAGTCAAGAAGCATTTGAAGAGTTGAAGGAGAAGTTGACCACTGCACCAATTCTTAAGGGTCCAAATTGGGCCTTGTCTTTTCACATCCACTCAAATGAATCTGACAAGGTTGTAGGAGCATCCTTAGGACAAGTTGAAGGTAAGATGCCATATGCCATATATTTTATCAGTAAGAATATATCCAAAGCTAAAATCAAATACATTGTTAGTGAAAAATAGCTCTTATCTATTGTACACTCCTTGAAAAAATTTAGACATTATATCACACGGTACCAAGTTTTTGCACATATTGATCATGCATCCATTAAATATTTAATGAAAAAACCTGATGTCAATGCTAAGATCATTAGATGGTTGTTGTTTTTGTTATAAATATTTGATCTAACAATTGACAAGCCAGGAAAAGAAAATGTGGTTGTATATTCTTTGTCTATACTAACATTTCCTGAAGAAAATGAAGAGATGACAGATGATCAACTCCCTAATGAGCACCTCTTCACCATTTCATTGTTATCTCCTTGGTTTGCTGACATAGCAAGATTCTTGGTTGCTATAAAATTTCCTCCTAACCTCTCCTCCAAAGAAAATAGAAAAAAAATCTGACAAAATGCCCCTTACATTTGGATAGAGAGTAATATTTTCGTATTGGGACCAGACCCGATTTTGAGGTGGTGTGTAAGGGAAGATGAGGTCTTTGACATCCTCTCAGCATGCCATGATGGACCCTATGGGTGCCATTTTTCTTTCAATGGAACATCCTTCAAAATTCTCCAGACATGATACTATTGGTCTACCCTACAACAAGATGTTAGGGGGTACACTACTAGATGTGATGAATTCCAAAGGATGGGTAATCCTACACCAAAGGATGAAATGCCACTACATCCCCAAGTGATTCTTGAACCATTTGAGAAGTGATGCATGGATTTCATTGGACCAATTGGTCCCCCATCCAAACAAAATAGATACAGCATTGTATGCACTGATTATTTGACAAAGAGGGTTTAAGTGAAGGTAGTTAAGACAACAATAGAGCAAAAGGTGGAAAACTTCTTGAGGGAGAAAATCTTCTACAAGTTTGGTTTCCTAAGAGATCTTATGATCTAGGTGGATATTGGTGGCCCCCCTCCAATTCCACTTGTACCCCCACCATTTTTTCTTTCAATTTTTCAGTTTCCTTAATTGTAGCTCTGTTTACTATTTTTAGCAGTTTTCGGGTCCTGAACTTCTAGAGCCATTTTGAGGCCCTAAACGATGTTTTTTGGGAAAAATGGGAGCAACATGGGTCCATACATTAATGTTTCTCATCCCAAATTTGTATTCCTCAGATATATATTTCTAACGAGGTATTGTGAACATCAAACAGAGATTATATGCCAAAGTTACAACCCCGGGAAGTTAATATACCAATTTATCCAAAACGGGGCCCATAGTTTGGCACTTCATCTCCTAGGGTTAGGTTTTTGGATGTCTAAGGTTTTCCATTGTTTCTCAACAATAAATAGGCCTTCGAGCCTCATTGTAAGATAGTTCAAAGGCATGTATCCACCACATCTCTCCTCAGAGATAAGCTATCATTGCTCGAGCTAGTTATTTCCATTTCTGTTTGTAAGCATATTTCAGTATTTTAAATTAATGAAATGAAGTATTATTTTTGCAGCATCTCTGTATTTATGATTATCTCTATAATTTGTTGTGTTCCTATTTAAATCTAGATCAGTGGTATCAGAGCGGTCTACTCTTTCTCTCTTTTTCTTTGCATGTCCCCAACGAGGTCGAGATATAAGGAGTCAGGGCTTGAACTGGTTGAACCTTTGCAAGACTAGCCTCCCAAATCCTAACGGCCTCCCATGGTGGATGAAAAGAAGATGAGGGGGTAGGAGATCCTATCAAAATCTTGCTCGAAGAGGCCCTCGAGCGACAAAGGAATGCAATGATGGACAACTTTTCCCAGATCCTTCAGCGGCTCCCTAGGGGTGACACATCTACTTCCAGCAGCTACTCTGGAAGCACCACACCCTTTAAGGTACAAGTTAACTTTGACATTCCCATATTTGAGGGATAGATAGATATAGACATTATAGATAAATGATTAAATCTGCTAGAAGGGTATTTTTTTGTTCATGATTTTTTCAGTCAAGAAAAGATTACTTTCGCTCTTCTCAAAGCCACCCCACATGTCAAGGACTGGTGGGAAACCTACTGGGATCATAAGGATGAAAGTACGACCTCACTGTTTTTAGCCACACACACTTGGAATTCATTCCAGAATGCCATCAAGGAGTAGTACTACCCTGTCAGAAGTTATGAGGATAAATACATAAAGTGGACCACGCTGCAGCAAGGAAGGGACCAATACGTGTCGAAGTTTACCAATGTTTTTCATACCCTTCGCACAAAGTTGGGTATCAAGGATTCTGAGTTGCATTTGGTACTCAAATACCGTGGCTGCCTGCACAGGTACATCCAGGACAACATGGAGTTCCTAGACATCTCCTCGCTCAACATGGTGTAATGATACGTTGTCAAGATTGAGCAAAAGTTTAAATAGAAGAAGGGAGACTTTCGATCTACAAAACCGAAGCAAGGGAAAGATGCCCCCAAACCACTGAACAAAGAAGAAAGCCAAGGCCAAGTGGCCCAAGACAACCCACCAAAGCCGCAAGAAAATAACAACACCACAAAGCCAAAGAAGGACATGGGAAAGTGGTGTGAGTTCCATAAGAGCTCCACTCACAACACAAGTGAGTGTCAGGCTAAGCAATCATTGGTGGCTGAGCTAAAGTCTTCAGAATCATATGCATGTTCCAACTCTGAGTCAAATGACAAAGGGAAGAATATTATCGATGTGAAGCCCAATGCCACCGTTGCCACCACGAATATCTAGAAGGAGGAACCTGTAGATCCAGAGGAGGAGGAGCGCCTCTTCCACTCTGAGATGTGGGTAAAGGGCTCCCCCTTATAGTTCATTGTCTACAACGAGAGCCAAAAGAACCTCATTTCGGTAGAGGTCGTGAAGCGGTTGGGTTTTACCGACCACAGCACATCCACAACTGTACACTATCAGGTGGCTTCACCAAGGACGAGATCTTCGTGTGAGCCAACAGTGTCACCTTCCATACAACATCAAACCCTTCATGGATGAGGTATTGTGTGATGTTTCGCCCCTTGATGTTTGTGATGTATTATTAGGCCAACCATACTTGTGGAAGCGACATGTTGTGTATGAGTCAAGGCCTCGTGTTTTTATTGCTACTTTGGGAAATAAGTTGTATAGGATACCGAAGACAGCACCGCCTACTTCCATCTCTTTGGTTACTGTAAAACAATGCAGTAAGCTCATTTCCAAAATCGAGAAAAAAAATTCCTAATGATATGCCCTCAAGGAAAGAAGAAGATGGTGGCCACGACCTCCAGACAGGGCCCCTCCGCATGACAACTATAGATGGACAAGGTCGTGGAGGAGTACGAGGACACATTCACCTCCCCTACAGGGGTTCCTCTGCAATGTCAGGTCAATCACTCCATCGATCTGACCCCACGTGCATCGCTGCCCAATGGACCAATCTATCAGTGCTCCTTTCTGGAGAACGATGAAATCAAGAGGCAGATTCAGGAGCTGCTATAGAAAGGTCACATCCAACCGAGTTCATCACCCTGTGGGAGCCCGATCATGTTGGTATAGAAGAAGGATGGGACTTGGAGACTATGTATTGGCTATCAAGCGTTGAACAAGATCACTATCTAGAATAGGTACCGGATCCCATGATTAATGACCTTCTGGACCAACTGAAGGGGGGGAAATATTTCAGGAAGATCGCTTTGAAGTTAGGATATCATCAGGTACCAATCAAACCCACTGATGGGTGGAAGATTGCCTTTAAAGCCAAGGAGGGCCTTTTCAAATGGTTGGTTATGCCTTCCAGGTTGACGAATGCTCCTGCGACCTTCATGAGGATAATGGATGACATCTTGCGGCCATTCACCAACTCATTTGTAGTGGTATACTTGGATGACATCCTGATCTTCAGCTAGAGTTGGGAAGAGCACCTCCACCAC
>APFE031558174.1:31277-68058 GCA_000404065.3 Pinus taeda
TTATATATGGAAAGTGGGTTGTTTTTGTGACATGTGTAGGTGCCAAGGAAGCTTCCAAGACACCTTTATGTTGCCTTGCATGATCAAATTCGAATTTGAAGAGATAAACCTCATGGAGAAAATCAAGGACAAAAAGGGGTTAGAATTTGAAGAGATAAACCTCATGGAGAAAATCAAGGACAAAAAGGGGTTAGAATTTGAAGAGATAAACTTCATGGAGAAAATCAAGGACAAAAAGGGATTATGTGTCTAGATGGTTAAGAGATTTATGGAACTAAAGAGAGATTAGTGGATGATCATTATGAGTTTGTTACTCATCCCATTGTATAAATAGGAGTACAATCTCCTTCATTTGTAATCTGGAAGTTTTTGTAATCTTAGAATTTTGGAGTATGTAATCTTAGAAGCTTGGAGTTGTAACCTTAGAGTTGGTTTGTAATGGAGATTTTGAAATAAAGGATCATACTTCAATTTTGCTTCTACATCTGAGTCTCCATTGAAGTGGTGTGCTTGTGGAGTTATGGAGGCCCCCCATGGCCTCACTTGCATGCTTATTTGTTTATTTTAGGTATAATTTATTTTATGTTTTTGTTTGATTTCACCTTTCAAGTTTTATTAAATGTTCTAATATTGGAAGGATCTTATTTGAAAGTGTTTTTGTAAAAGAACCATAAGATCTCATACAATGATTAGATCTAGGTTTACTTCATTTCAACTTTTAAGTTCTAATTAGATGATATAATTTTGGAAGAGATCTTGTAGAATATGTTCTTGTAAGAGAATCATAGATCTCAAACAATTGTTAGATCTAGGTTTGATTAGTTATTGAAAGAGATCTTAATGAATATGTTCCTGCAAGGGGACTTTAAGATCCTAGACAAATTAGGAATCTTTCTAGATCTATATATTTTAGATAAGCACTTCTAAGTTTATCTTCTCGGGTTGACATTAAATTAAGCTCTAATTTGCATATGCATTTTAGACCAAACAGCCTTATAGTAGTCTGCACACACCCTACCAGGCCATAGCTAGAGCACCAGATCCAGAAATCAGCCACCTGGGAGCATTTGAGGATTACAACTTTGATCCTCAAGCAGTTATAGGACCTTCTGTCAGCTTCTATAGGATTCTTGATCACCTAGCAAGCAGAAGCATATGATCCAAAGAGCACCTGCATGAATAAAGGGCCTACATCATCGAGCTTCAGTCAACAAAAGAACATAAAAAATATATCTTTCTCAAGAAATTGTAGGAAGCAAGGGAGACAAATAAATGACCTCTTAGAAGACACTCAAAATCATCCTCACCCATGTCCAAAAGTTCCGTGCAAACATCAAGTGATCATCACATCAGGAAGAAACCACCAGGTAGGCATAGATATGCCCTATTCTTCACCTCTCCTCTTGAGTGTATTATGGTTAAAAATTTGTTGTCAATGCATGAGAGAGAAGGTTTTGTAGCCTCGAAGTGGCTCAGAAGTCTCGACCACCCTCAAATAATGAAGTTGGAGTTAAATTTCTCTCTCATCACATGTAGATAAAAATACAATCAAAAAGAGTGATGAATACGAGGGTGGTCCATTGGGTCTATGATGGAAGTGTGAAGGTGGTAGGTGGGGGTAAACGCATACAATGCATTGAGGCCACCACCAAACCACCAAGGACATAAAAGTGGGCCTGATCCTCATTTCTACCAAATTTTCATTCGAAAATTGGTAAGGAGGCCCACTACAATGTCGAAAGTTGAGCTAGCTACACTAGGGGTCTCATAGGCTACCATAGAGAGGCTACAAGACCACAGGATAGTTGCTACAGGAGTTGGGCTAAGTGTTATAATATATAGACTAGGTGTTATAGGAAACAAACTGTGTGTTGTAGGATTGTCTCAAGAGGTGTAAAGGAACCCTATCTTGAGCAATATCGTACACAAAACCCTAGAATTACAAAGGAATCACCTAAGGAGGGTAGGTACTTAATTCTCCTCACCTTTTGTAAACAAAAATCCTATGCAATTTTTCTAGAATTCCTCCACAAAACATCTTGTAGCAGAACGCTGAAAACAAAATAAATTGAAGTTTGAAGTTATCTTATGAAGTTGAGCATTATAATAGGAATATGAAGTTGTCTTGAGATTGGCATGAAATTTTTCCTCCCACTAACCAACCAAGAACATTTCTCCTTTTTTTCCTATTCTGAAACCCTAAGTTGATCTAAAACTGATAATTGGTAGTAGAATTCCCTTGCGAAAACTTTTCTAAGCTGTAGTAGGAAGTCATAGGGGATGGTTTTAGTAAGAGAGAACCCAAAGACTCATCAATGATCCATCAACACCCTCTTATCAGATAAATCTTTGCAAACCACCAGTGGTTGGAATTATTTGTGAAATTCAAAGGGTTTGATGATGAAATTACGCATGAGTTTGCAATAGGCCTTTAGCCTCAAGGAGAAGGCAGTGCTACCACCATTATGAGGGTACTACTTATCCATATAAATGAACAATTTATTAACAGAGTGACCACATTACCCCTGGGAGTGAGATGGACTAAGGAGGAAAGAACCGAGGCTATTATAACCAAGGAAAATTTCTTCCTCCTCGAGGAGCAACGTGTTGAAGACAAGAATGCGGTCAGGAGGGAGAGCCTACCAAACCCTTGGGATTAAGTAGCCTATCACATTATAAAATTTATTTCTTGTGAGGGGAGGCTCATTGTTGTTTATGCCTACCAATTTATACTATTGTATCAACTGAGATTCAAGATGGACTTGCCTATTCCGAGCAGATTGAACATCCCCTATTTCCTTTTCCAGTTTGTTATACCTTGGGAGACAATACCTGACTAAGTAGAATCGGTGCCCAAGGCATTCATTAAAGATTACATATTGATTGTTTGTTTGTCTCATCATTTTTCAAACCCAGAATATTAAATTTTAAACCCTTTAACCTTCAATACATGGAACATAACTTTAAATGGCCATTAACTATTGGATACAAATGAATAGAAATATGTGAGAAGTGTTGGTGAAAGTTTCAAATAAAACATCGTCTGCATAGAATATTTTACCATAAACTTAGAGGAAAGTGCATTTGATGAGAAATGGAAAATTTGAAAGAAGAGCCTTGTATAAGGATTTTTAACCTCAAAAATTACAGAAACTTATTACCATTAAATGTAAATAAAGAACAGGATGCTTCAATTCTTTCAATGAAGAAATACATACATAATATGACACATGGAAAACAAATCATACCCACCAATTTGTGTAATCACTAAAAATATTTATTCATCATTCAAGTGAAGATAAAAGTACGAAAGTAGTCTTCTCAGAGGTATACAAAAATCCGAAACCCTTTTTCATCTTACTCAAGTACATTTATTCAAACTTTCAAGAGACATTTATCAGAATTATCAACCTCCTAACTACCCAACTATTCGAACATTACATTGAAACATGAAAAGTTAAATGAATTGAAAAATATAATAACTTTTAAAAGTAAACATTTCATCCTAAATCAATCTGAGATTGCGAAGCAGTAGAGGGTTTTGCTTCTGTAGCAGCAGCTTGTGGCAACATCCATTCCATGGTCTTCCTCCAGATTTTTGTACTTGTACTTGGGGAATTTATAAATTTAACATGTGTTATCCTAAAATATATGATTTTGTTGTATGTAGGCCTCTCAATTAAAAGAGTTTTCATAATCCAAATAAGTTGAAAATATTTATGAAGATAATTGACAATTGTAGCACCCTTTAATACTAAAGTCTTTTCATGTGTAGAATTAATATTACTTTTTTCTTCCACCAGTAATGTTTCATAAAGTTCCCAAGATATAAAAACAAAACAAAAATTGTTGATCCCAACAGGATGGTAAACCAGCCCTTGTTCTTTTATCAAAAATGATATTGAACTTCATCACTTCTTCCTTAGTTTCCATCAATTTCTTCTCTGATGCTTTGCTGTTGGAATTTTTCAATATAATTTTGTTTATTTCTATCACATGTTTAGTCCTATCTTCTATTCCAAACTCCTTCATTTCCTATCCAGACTTTGAGTTTAAGAAGTCAATCAATTTCTTAGCAAACTGGGCTCTATTCTGTAGCTTATTTTTACTACCGAGGATGACTTCTTTTAAATATTTGACAGTAATCTTCTCCTCTTCTATGATAGCCAGGAAGTCCCAAACATTATTTACTATATAATTATATCGTTCCACAAGATTTCTCTTGATTGTACCAGAGGCATGTTTCCTTTGACTTTCTCCTTTAATTCTTTAATTTCTTGATGACTAGCCTAGAAATCCCTTCTATATTTTCCTGCAATCTCCTTGGTCATAAACAAATCATGCTCAGTTGCCTTGATAATTTTCACAACATTGTCAAACTTGGTTTCTTCTTCTTCAACTCATTTTCAGTAATATGAAATTCAGTCATAACTTGAGTCAGTTTCTCAGTAGGATCATCTTAATTTGCTACCACTACAATCATGCATACATGTGAATCAATCTTTTGCTTTAAAGAAATATTCATCTCTTTCATATTCATTATTTCTTCATCCCTTTATAGAAGCTCTTGGACCAATAACTCTTTCTCTTTTTCAACCCCTACTATCTCTAAAGTTAGTAGATGCTCTGCAGATGGCAATTTCAACTTCTTCTTCAGTACCTGAATTTCTGCCTAGCACTCTATAGTAACTTCTGAACCGTAGGCCTATCTTCTGGATTCACACCAGTCTTGACAATTATCTTCTTCAACTCTTCATTTCGGGTATTGAGATCTCTGGAATTTGCTTTCTCCAACCTCAACTGGTTTATCACTTGCTATAACATATTTTCACCTTTAGAAGTAGCTGAAGCAAATTTATATAAATCATGGAAGATTAATTGACCAGTTTGCATATGTAAATTAGTCTTACCAGGTGATGGAATCCTCTTCACATCTATTGTTAAATTAACAGTCTTGAACCCTGCTACAGATGTCACTAACATTGTTGATGGATGAGAGAGAGAAAATTTCAACTGATTTTTCTCTAGATCCATAGCTAATAGCAGCATTGTCTAATATTTAGAAGATACATGAGCTTTTGATTATGATGCCATATTTTCTCTAATCTTCTTGTTTCTTTCTTCCACCTGCAAAAACATTTGTTTAATCATGGAAACCAGATCTTGAGAATATTCTCCTAGAACTGGAGCATAGCCACTTTCTATTCTTCTGTTTGAAATTATATGATATGGATCATAAGCCCATTTCTCCTCCAGTAATAAATTCATTCCTTCTAATAATTTCTAGACTTCATTTGCTACTTTCCTAGTATTCACAATGAATGGTCCAATAGTCCTAGGCAACCTGAAAAGGAGTCCCTTATTTGTAGGTACAAAATGTACTTGATCCACATTTAGACTCTGCCTAATGAATTCCAGAGAAAACATTCTCATAGGAACAAAAGTTGGTAATTTGTAAGGCTCAACCTCATCTCCATATAGTCTTATTTCAACATGACCTTGGAAAGAAAACCAATCTCCAACCTTTACATCCTTAATCACTTGAAAGCACTCTCCTAGCCTATTCATCACAAAGCACCTCTGAGGATACATTGTTGAAACTAGACAATGAATAAATTCAAGAAACAGATATGTTAGAGGGAAAAAGGTTGCCAACACACCAGATTTTACCGTTGCAGCATAAATTCGGGAATTAGACTGGTTTAATTGAACATATTGGTATAATTCATGATGGTTAATAGGGAAAAAAAACATTGAAGGTATCTCTTTCAGTATCCATGAGCGAAATGTGAGAATAGGAACTGGCTAAAAAAAATTTCTTGGCCATTTTCAAAGGATAAAATGATTGATTATGACATAAATACCTGGTACTGGTGATGAGACTGACTCGGACATGAGCTAGACTTTGAATTTCTCAACAACGAACAATAGGACAATGTACTGAGAAAAAATCCAAGAAAAGGTTTTATAGCAAAATGAGAAAATATAGGAGGGAAAATGGCATTAAGTGCTATGGTGGGGAAATGACTGAATTTATGAGGGATTTGACATTTTGGAGGATAGCTGGATGAAGCCATATGACATGGAATATGAAAAATATGAATTGGCTCACTTGCTGACGTCATTGTGGGGGGGGTGAACTGTACGAGACTAATTCTCGGGTGGTGCCTCCGCAGTAGATCTCCATCGTTCATCCAAAAGTCAACAAGCCCGACAAAAGTATTTTCGTTGCCACTACTCATGTTATCCTTTGACTTAGTTGTGTTGTCGGGTTTTCTCCATCGGGCGAGTCCCATCTTCTTTGCCTTTCACTCACCAACGATTTACCTACACTTTTACATTTCCGATTGCCACCACAAGGTCCCACTGTCCGTCTTTATTTATTACAAGACACTTTATAGTGACAAGATATTAGTATTAAAAAAAAAACCTTTGATAAACCAAAGCAACTTTAGTTTAATCAAATAATAAGAAGTCTTTCACATTTTTTCTTTTCTCTTTTCAGTATTTGATTTTTTCTTTTACAATTATATTTAATATGTACAACACATAAAATTTAAAATAGGTTACACCACATTCTATGATAGAAATCAGCCAGAGGGTTAGGGGAGGAAAACCTAAGTGCATAGCTCACATGGTCTCATCAAAATGATTGTCATGGATGCCCTAGAACATGTTCATTACCCTATGGCATGGATATATTTTGTAAACATGGATAGGGAAGCTTTTTTGGAAACAAAAGGAAAAATCTTATTGGAATTTGAAGAGGAACTCAGGGATGGCTATATAGAAGAAGAAGAGGAATAAGAAGAGGGTTAGAAAATAAAACAGAAGACGATAAAATAGAAGAAACAATTCGAGAGGAGAAATCATAAGAGAAGAAAAAAGGAGAAGAAAAAGGAGAACAGGGAACCTCAAAGATCATTGAAGAAACCTCCAAACCTCATAAAAGAAGAAGGAAAGAGTAACAAGCTAGTGTTTCAAAGGGAAGTACTAAGGAAGAGGTGGTTTCCACCTTGGAAATTTTGGGCACCCCAATCAAGCCTAAAGCGAGAAATCCAAAGCAAAGCCCTATATATTTCAAAAAAGGAAGAGCACTCGGATTCTACAGGCCCAAACCTCAACCTCCCTCAACAACATTGATCACAATTCAGGGGTCATCTAGTCATCGAGAAGAAGAATTGGAGGAGAATGAGAAACAATATAAATAAATAACCTCCCTCTGTGCTAAGAGAAGGTGGCCCAAACCTCTCAGAATAATCCAAGCATAAGGGGAGCCAAGGCCAAACAACTGAAAGAAGAATTTTCCCTGCTACAGGAATGTAGAGATATGCTATAGAAAAATAGAGAATTGATCATTTATACATTATAGCATAAATGAAAAGTCATTGATTTGTCATCAACAACCACATGATTATTTCTAGGGATCCTAGATTGGCCACTCTCTACATGAAAAAATAAGAATAGTCTCTACTACATTTTGACGATATTTTCAAGATGCTAGCAACTGAAGGTTTACAGACTTGTCATGGAAGATGGCATTGTTTGCCACATGTTCTAAGAATTGGAGAGTACTACTCCTTGGAGAGAATGAGAAATGCCTTACATAGGAAACCCCTCTACAAAAGGATAGTTCAAAGGTTAAATATCAATTGGATTTGGCTAAAAATCAGCCCTCCTTTTATATTGGGGTTGTCGGAGAGAAGATCAATTAGAAGAGAAAATGCAGTAGATAGAGATAGAAGTACAGGTTTCTACCCTGAGGAGGGCACTCCATTTGAAAAACCTTGTGATTTTAGGGAGGCCACCAAGTCCATGAATGAATTGTAGATCAGTGAATGAGTTTCTCAGAGGGTGAGAAAACTTTTCAGTAGGGGGTGATAATGGGCATCCTAATAGGTACACAATAAGGCCCATTTAGCCATCTTTTAGCATAATTTTACCTCTCTTTGTGCATTTTATGACATGTTTGTTGAAATGTGGAAACAAGAATATTCCAATTTTAATTTGTCCTTGAATTAAAATTGTGAATTAAAATCGAATTTAGTCTCACCAGCTGCTTGGAAATAATTAATTAATTCATTATGGATTAATTAGTTGGAGAAATTCAAGTTAGAAGTATTTCTGCAGTCATGCAACAGTTATCCCTTAAATTAAGGAGATTATCCCTTAATGAAGGAGATAAGATTGAGTTATATTTGAGTTGTAATTAGTTAGCTCATTTTACTAAGTTAAGTCCAGTTAAATTAGTTCCAAACTGTTTGAGGAACTAATTGTGAGTTATCAGTCAATTGATGCATGCATGCACTCAATTAGTGTACTCTAGATAACTGAAGATTCCCTCATAAAAACTCGTGCATGTCTATTCTAAGAAAGACCCAGTTGAGCTAAATGACAAGGACAGTGTACTATCAATTGCATGTGTTTTCCTACAAAGGAAACTCATGCATGCAATCAAGGTAAGGCTCCTTGAGGATTGTACAGTTTTACAGTGTGTAAGAGCAGTGTTCCACTTAGTTGAAGGTGAATCATCGCAGAGGAACAATGCAAGGAAATAGGAGCTTGGAGGGTAGAGGAGAAGGCTTGTGAGAAGATTTGATTTCCTATGAGAATCTAGGAGGATTGTACTGAGAATTGGCTAGCTGTGAGAGCTAACTCTTTGTATAATATCTATGTATTTCCACCTTGTATGATAATACAGATAGTGGGGTTTTTTAGCTGAGGCTTTCCCCAAAGTATTTTCATGTGTATTGTGCATTTATTCTTCTTCTTCTAGTTATATGTGTTCAGCTTGATCTTTCTCAATCCTTAAGCTTCCGCAAATTGATAGTAGAAGTAGGTTATATTATTTTGCTTTGGTTATATTGCATTATTGGGTTAATCTACAGTCATATTTTCTACATAGGTCTCAGAGCGAGATTAATAGAAATTTGCAGAATTTATACATGGTATCAGAGCTAGGTTTATCAGAGCTGTGAACAGTATACGGAGAAGAGAATTAAAAGTTTGAAGTTCGGGGTTGCAGATGTAAATCGAATTCATCTCTTACTTAAATTGAGATGGGACATTATGCGACTAATTTCACATCGAAGAAGTCCAAGAAGGGATCCTTGGAAGGATCGAAAGGTGAGGCATTAGCCTCTCAGTTTGAAATGGACTTTATTGTCATCGCGTGCATGGTGTCATCTATGATGGGTTGTGTTTGATATATTGATAGTGGAGCTTCATTCCACATGACTGGCGATAAAAGTTTATTCAGTGCCTTGGAGGAGAAAGATCTCAAGATGCGCATAGAGATGGGTGATGACGGAAAGTATAGTGTTTCAGGAGTGGGCACGGTTACTTTTCAGAGGGAGCATGGAGCTCCTATCACCTTGACAAATGTGAAATATGTGCCTGGACTAAAGAAGAACTTGGTATCGATCACGATGTTGGAGGACAAAGGCTACGATGTTGTCTTTAGTAAAGGAAAGGTGTTCCTAAGACACATAGCCACAGGTCAAAACAAGAGGATAGGGATTCAGGTGAAGAATCTCTATAAACTAGAGGTAGATGATTGTGCAACATTGAGTACGAAAGAAGAATTGGTGCAAAACAAAGACATTGGCGAGTTGTGGCATAGGTGGTTGGGCCATTTGCATCATGGGGCTTTGAAGATAATGCAGCAGATATCTACAAGACGTCCCAAAGGTAAACTTGAGCAAGTTGTCACATGCAAAGGTTGTACCTTGGGAAAGTACACCAAGTCTTCCTTTCATGATCGAGACAGTCGAGCAAAGGCTAGCTTAGAGCGAGTTCATACTGATGTGTGTGGAACATTCTTGATGGCATCCACTATGAAGCAAAGGTATTATGTGATTTTCATTGATGATTATTCTTGTAAATGTTGGATTTATTTCATGCAGAAGAAGGACCAAACCTTATCAAAGTTTTTTGAGTTCAAAGCTTTGGTTGAGAAAGAGTCAAGGAAGAATATCAAGGCCTTGAGAAGCGACAACGGTGGAGAATATGTATCTCGAGAGTTTAAGGACTTTTGTGCAGTGGAAGGAATTAAACGGGAGTTGACGACACCTCACAACCCACAGCAGAATGGGGTGACCAAGAGGAAGAATAGAACTATTGTAGGGGCAGCGTGGGCGATGTTGCATGACCAAGGCCTACCACTTCACTTGTGGGCTGAGGCATGCAACACAGTAGTCTATTTGCAGAATAGAGGCCCGCATCGCATACTTGGGATGAAGACACCACAAGAATCTTTCTCCAGTAAGAGACTAGATGTGAGTCACTTCATGATCTTTAGCTCATCGGTATATTTCCATGTGACAAAGGATGCATGGAAGAAGATTGAGCCGACAGCAGAGTTGGGGACATTTGTGGGGTACACTGATACACCTCACAACTATCGGGTGTACTTTCCTACCAATCATAGGACAGTGGTTCATAGAGATCTCAAGTTTGATGAGCAAAAGGCCACACAAGTTTCCCTTGAGAAGGAGCGCCAACTACAGGTTGTGGAGGAACTGATGGTTCCTAAGGAGGAGGAGCCTCAGACTGATGTGGAGTAGCTGCATGCAGAGGTTCCAGGAGTGGAGACATCCACTCAAGTAGAGTCTTCTAGAGATGGATGGAAGCACACAAGAGAAGTTGACAGATTGTTACAGGATGCGAGAGAGAATGTGGGAGCAACATTTTCTCGGCGCAGACAGAGGAGGTCACCTAAGAGGTACACTGGATACATGGCCCTTTCTAGGGAATGTGTTGAGACCGAGCCATATTCCTCTGAGGAAGCAGTGTAGCAGCCGATTTGTGTTGATTCTATGGTGGAGGGGTATGACTCCATAGTTCGTAATAGTGTTTGGGACATGGTTCCGAGACTAGAGAACAAGTCAGTTGCGGGTTCCTGTTGGCTTTACAAGGTAAAGTAAGTTGTTTATGGTAGTGTGGAGAAGCATAAGGCAAGATTTGTTGCCCATGTCATTTCACAAGTCGAGGGGATTGACTATGATGAGACATTTGCCCCTGTCACAAGGTACTCATCTATTAGATCTATGTTGGCACTATCAACACAGATGGGTTGGAAGATCCATCAGATGGATGTGAAGACTGCATTCCTCAATGGTGAGATTGAGGAGGAGGTGTACATAGAGCAATCGGAAGGTTTTGAGACCTTCGATCATGAGTCTCATGTGTGCCAAATCAAGAGAGTGTTGTATGGGCTGAAGCAAGCACCTCATGTTGGTACACCAGGATAGACAACTACTTCACTGGGTTGGGCTTCACAAAGAGTGAAGCGGATGCGAACCAGTATAGCATCGTGGTGAAAGGTAAGTTGTAGATCATCATACTTTATGTTGATGATCTCATATTGACTGGTGATGATCTGTTGATCGTGTCTTGCAAGGAGTACCTTGTGAGAGAATTCAAGATGAAAGACATGGGTCTCATGCATTACTTCCTTGGCATGGAAGTGTGGTAGAAGGATGGGGAGTTTTTTGTGTCTCAGGGCAAGTATGTCAACGAGATACTCAAGATATTCCACATGGAGAAGTGAAAGCCCATACAGACTCCTCTAGTTGGTAACTAGAGGAAGGAGGATGTTACTTTAGGAGAAGTAGTGGAGGCTACTATGTACAGGCAGCTTGTGGGTTCGCTGATGTACTTAGTGAACACATGACCAGATTTGTGTTATACGGAGAACCAGCTGAGTCAAGCAATGGTTCAGCCTACCAAGATGTTTTGGAAGGCAGCAAAGCATGTATTGAGATAGCTCAAAGGCACATCTCAGTATGGATTATGGTACAAATGGACAAAGGGAGTGAAGCTGCAGGGCTTCACTGATGCAGATTGGGTAGGGAATCCATCAACTCGGAAGAGCACATCAAGAGGGATTTTCAACCTTGGGTCAGCGGCAATTTCTTAGTACAATAGGAAATAGAGGTTGGTTGCACTCAGCTCGACAAAGGCTGAATACATGCCTACAAGTCAGGCAACATGTGAGGCCATCTGGATGCGGAAAATCCTAGTTGGTTTGTTTGATCAAAGGATGGATCCAACTGTGACATATTGTGATAATCAAAGTTGTATCAAACTCTCTGAGAATCCAGTATTTCATGATAGGTCCAAGCACATCGACATCCGGTATCATCATCTCAGAGACCATGTAGCGATGAGGATCATGTTGCTGCAGTATATTTTGACAGAGGAGGAAGATGCTGACATTTTGACAAAGGCATTGTCAAAGTGTAAATTCGAGTTCGATAGAGACAGGATCGGGGTGGCAGATAATCCCTTTCTTGTAGAGAGGGAGTGTTAAAGTGTGGCAATAAGAATATTCCAATTTCAATTTGTCCTTGAATTACAATTGTGAATTAAAATCGAATTTAGACTCACCAGCTACTTGGAAATAATTAATTAATTCATTATGGATTAATTAGTTGGAGAAATTCAAGTTAGAAGTCTTTCTACAGTGATGCAACAGTCGTCCCTTAAATTAAGGAGATTATCCCTTAATTAAGGAGATAAGATTTAGTTATACTTGATTTTTAATTAGTTAGCTCAATTTACTGAGTTAAGTCTAGTTAAATTAGTTCCAAACTGTTTGAGGAACTAATTGTGAGTTATGAGTCAGTTGATGCATGCATGCACTTAACTAATGTACTCCAGATAACTGAATATTCCCTCATCTTAAACTCATGCATGTCTATTCTGAGAAAGACCCAATTGAGCTAAATGACGAGGATAGTGTACTATCAGTTGCATGTGTTTTCCTATAAAGGAAACTCATGCATGCAATCAAGGTAAGGTTCCTTGAGGATTGCGCAGTTTTACAGTGTGTAAGAGTAGTGCTCCACTTTGTTGAAGGTGAATCATCCCATAGGAATAGTGCAAGGAAATAGGAGCTTGGAGGGAAGAGGATGAGGCTTGTGAGAAGCTTTGTTTGCATGTGAGCATCCAGGAGGATTGTACTGAGAGCTAGCTAGCTGTGAGAGTTAAGGCTTTGTATAATCTCTATGTATTTCCACCTTGTATGATAATACAGATAGTGGGGTTTTTTAGCTGAGACTTCCCCAAAGTATTTTCATGCGTATTGTGCATTGATTCTTCTTCTTCTAGTCATATGTTTTCAGCTCGATCTTGCTCAATCTTTAAGCTTCCGCAAATTGATAGTAGAAGTAGGTTATAGTATTTTTCTCTGGTTATATTGCATTATCGGGTTAATCTACAGTCATATTTTCTACATAGGTCTTAGAGTGAGATTTGTAGAGAATTTGCAAAATTTCTACAATGTTTTGAGATATAATATGTTCATTAAGTAGGGAAAAGAATACTGGCATATATTGTAGCCTAACATAGTTGAATGTGTAGGAAAAATAGCATTTAATGTTTAAGGATATGTTGGGAAGTAGTAGCGGGTAATGTAGGAGGCTTGTCCCCTACATTTACTCATTTGCAACTCAACCTCCTCCCTATGTTTACTCACCTATATCTCGAGGATATATTTGATAATTGACGCACTCAATGCCTACGAGGATCTCAAGAAGCTAGGTCCACCTTTATAGGTATTTTGGAGGAAAGCGGCCCTCCTTCCTAGGAGGTTTCCCCCACAACCATTTTTCTATAAATAAAGTAACCCAATGGCTTAGAAGGATTCAAACTTTTAGAGAAGGATAGTGATTGTTAGAGCTAGGAACTTGTACTTGTCATTTTCAATTCTCTCATCACGTACTTGAGCATTGTTTGATATCAATGAAAAACATTATATCATCTTCAATCTAAGTGTGTTTTAGAGGGTTGAGCTTCCTTGTGTTAGACCCAACCCAAGCACTCTTGTCTCTCTCCCTTGTACAATTATAATATGCATTTTCTTTGTTGTACTTATTTTAGCAGTATTTCCTTATTTTATTACAAGATTTCCTTATGTGAAAATTTTCTTTTGCAGGTTTTTCAACCATATCTCTTGTGTGAAGTTTTGTTGGCAAGAAAAAACATAGTTATTTTCCTTCTGCAGTAGTTAGATCTTCAATTTTCTTTCCTTTTTGCATCTCTATTTTCTGCAATTGATAATTTTTTAGTTAGCCTTTTCAAGCATAAAAATCATAATCTTTTTTGTGTATTGGTAATACTACTAGGTTGTATGGATGATAACTATCGTTTTCACTTGTAATCCTACCATTAGCACCCTCCTTCCCTCCTCAACAACTTCTTCAACTAGACTGTTCGCCTAGAACTCATTTTAGATTTGTTAGATTCCATTTCTTGCATTTCTCCTTGTGCAAGATGGGATCCTAAGTGGTGATAAGCTTTGGAAGGACCTCATAGACCCTTCATCTACCTTTTCCCACCTTTCCTTTCCTTTAGATCACCTTCTCATCCCATAGAGTGCTCTCGGATCTGATACCAATCTTATAGCACTGCACAGAAACCCTCCAAACTCGGCCAAAATTTCCCCTTGAGATTTATTTTTGAATATTAGACCTATAAAATGACTCCTAGGCTTTGAAACCAAGATTTAGTAGATCATAGACCACTTATGACTTAATTTTCCAACGCTGCAATTCATTTCTACATTTAGGGTTAGAAAACAAGTTCATCAATTGAATGGTACGGATATTGTTTACATGGTTACTTCTTTAAGCATCTAATGAAATTTGTCACTAGAGTATGATCTCTTTTGAAATTAGTCATTTAGAATTGATTTCATGTTCTTTACTTTATTCAACTATACTAGGTTTTCTTTCTCTCTCTTTTATTTCTTGCAATAGGCTAGGGTTTGTATTTCAAGAATTTTGTTTCATGCAATTAGGTTAGAATCTATTTTTATGCAGCATTTCTATTACTTAAAATTAGATTAGAATCTAATTTTATGCAATGTTTCCATTCCTGCAAATAGATTAGAATTTCCTTTTATGCAACATTTTCATTCTTGCAAGTATATTAGAGTTTCTATTCATGCAACATTTTCATTCTTGCAAGTACACTGGAATTTCCTTTTATGCATCATTCTTTCCTTCTTGTAAAATCTAGATTTAGTTTTTAGAATGGTCTTTGTACACCTTGGTTTGATTCAATGCCTCAGAGCAACTTCAGTAGAACTTATATTATTGTGCATACAACACTGTCACTTCTAAATTTTGTATTAATCCCATATTGATAAATTAAACTCGGTAAGCCTAGGAGTCACAACATCCTTGTTTCAATACCAGAGCTCATCCCTTTTAAGCAATATGAATATTTGATCATTAAAACTATTACGTTCATCCATCATAGAACTAATATGTGTGCACATCAACCCATAGATTATCACATCACTCATGAACTAACTAATCACTCTCACAAACTTGGTATTCATTCCATTCTTAACATGTAATACAACATGCAAATCTTATGTATGGCAGCAAGATTTATAGTGAAAACATTCATTATAATCATAGACATAAGATATTTTTCAATCATGAATATAACAGGGACCCTCAAGCATTCATTCATGAATATATAGGACCATGCATCGGTCAATAACATAACAAGAACTATCTTATCCCATAATCCAAATATCCATAAACAATTATACTTTTTTGAATGTGTTAAATTGGTTGGCAGTTGAAAGATGGACTTCCACTCTCTACCGAATTATAGGCCAGTTACCCAACAACCTTTCTTGTTGTTGACCACCCGTGAGCCAGATCCAAATCATGAGGTGATATTTTCTTCGGGAAAATTCAAACCAATGGCTTGGTCATACACTTACAATATGAAATTTGCTAACTTGGTGGTTTAACAATTTCTCTATAGGAGTAAGCACCACGGTGACTCACTTACTCTCTTATTTCAATCACAAGGCTTCACCCAAATTCGAAACAGGTTATTTCTCATTTCTAAGAGATTTAATCCATTATTTTGTTGGTTTTAAAATTGTGTTTTCATAGAAAGAATCATAGGGGTATGTAGTCCATTGTTTATGTTGTTTAACATCTCTACCAATAAGCAACACAGTGGTTCAAATTTCCTTGTCCAATTGGTTCACTAGCCATATAGTAAGCACCATAATGATTCACTTACTCTTCTTAGGTCCATCACGAGACTTCACCCAAGGTCCTAATGGGGTATTTCTCAGTTCCAGGATATTTAATCCATTGTTTTGGTGGTTTGACAATTATGTTTTCACAGCAAGCATCATAGTGGTCCATAGTACAATTTTAGGTGGTTTAACATCTCTACGAGCAAGCACCACAATGGTTTAAATTTCCATGTCCAAGTGGTTCGTCAAACATGCAAATAGCACCATTGTGATTTCTCATCCACTAAGTCTCCCATTGACCATACAAGCATAGAAAACACAACTCAGTGACCTCGAAACATTTCTCAGTGGTCATCACCCACAATCATAGAGAATTAACTCATGCATGGATTGTAACACTCCCTCCCACTCCCTTTACCTATCTCAGACTATCGAAGGTGTTACATGTTTTCTTTGACCCAATCTCCAAGGTTCATTATGAATACAAGGTTATAACAACCTTATTTTCTCAAAGTCTTCAAATCTCATAAAAAAAACACCACCATCACATTCAACCCATCGAGAGCTTTATGGTGATATAAGTTTCACCTCAATCCAACTCTCAGATTGAAAGTTATGTCCATCAGTAGTTTAGCTAATTATATTATGCCATGTCAATATTATGCTTCCATGTGGCATCCACATGGTTGTATTCTAGCCCCAGTGGCACTACCACATCAACATAGATGTGGGGTCCATCAAATATTCACTCTATGTTAGATTAGGTTACTCAATAGTTATATATGTTCTAAGTACATCAAGGACTTTCAGCTTTGTGATGGCCATTTCAATCCTTGGAGCCATGTATCTTAGGATACAAATGAGTATGACTTTAATTTTTCATAGGAACCACCAAATGATATCAATTCTAGGGCATATCCAACCTTTTGAAGTGGTGTGAACCCTCACGACACTTGGAAGCTCGAATCCTCAGATCTATAACTTTTCCTGACGGTAATCTGGCCCAAGTCCTATATGGGCCTTCGCATATGTATTTTCCATCACCAACCTTTATATCCCTAGATACAAAGAACTCTTAAATAGGGAAATTTAGCCTGGATGAAATTTGGCCTTATTGCAAATCTATTGGCCCTTTCCAACCCCGAATGTGAACAATTTTTAAATAGGGAAATATGGACCTGTAGCAAATGTGTTGTCCCTTGCCAACACTGGATCCCATATGTAGACAAGTCTTAAATAGGAAAATCTGGCCCAAACGAAATTTGGCCTTGTCATAAACATGTTCGCCTTTGCCAACCTTGGAAGCTCAAATCCCAGATATCATTGGCTCTTATAAAGGTAAATTTGGCTCTGACATAACCTAGCCTTCACCTAAGTGTTGGGACTCACTAACATTTGGATTCTCGGATATTAGATACGATAAACTCTTGAAAATGTAAATGCAACCCTAGATGAAATCTAGGCCACATACAAAGGGGCTACTCCTTGCCATTCCCAGACCACAGACCACCATATTTTCGCACACGCGCTAAGGAAAAACGAGAAATAAGGAATATTTTGGGAAATTCATAAGGCAAGGGGTAATAGCTTGAATGCCAAATTTTCTGAAGATAATGGTCAGGCGTAAAATTTGACTATCAATAAATTGGGCCATGCCCAGAATAAGATAAATATTCACTAGTAATGGCCCAAACTACACCAGATTTAGAATAAGAGAAAGGGTGTGGCTCTAAAAGCTAGTTCTCATAGATTCAACATTATACAAGATGAAATATATAAAGCAGTTCAATTGTGCTTCTTTATTTCAGGTTAGTTAACTTCTTCATTGAGATAAGATTCCTTCATTTATCTTCATACAGTTTTATGTAATCGTTGGTCTACAAACCATGTTTTATATAATATGAATCTCAGTATATTATGCTAGTTATAGTTCTCAGCCATAGTCATATATGAGTGTGCACAACCCACAGATTTATCACATCATTTTTTAGCTAAGTAATCATCAACACAAACTAGATATTCATTTAACTCACATCATATAAAATAGCTTTCAAATCATGAGTGTAGTAGAAAACTTAACAATGCAAAACATTCCTTATCATTATAGACATTTAAGATAGTTGTCAACCATGAATTTAATAGTGATTTGAGGCATTCTTTCATAAATAACATAGGATCATACATTAGTCAATAGCATAACAAAGAATTTTATAATCCATAATGCAAATATGCATAAACCATTATACTTATCTAAGTGTGTTAGAATAGTTGGAATTTGAAGGAGGGTCTTCCACTCTCTACCCAACCATAGACCAGCTACATTGAAATCTCTCTTGTAGATGACCACCCTCGATCTAGATCTAGATTCTAAGGGTATGCTCGGATGGAGGATTCACACCAAAGCCAAGGTCAAATACTCGTGGGATGTAGTCCATTGTCCACACAGTTCATCGACTGATCCCTAGAAATAAGCACCACAATGACCCACTTACTTCTCTGAGGTAAATCATAGGGCTACACACCAGGGTACATATGGGGATATTATTGCTCAATCCAGGAGGTTGAATCCATTGTCTAGATGATCTATTAGCCAAATTTCCATAGAAAGCACAAAAGGGGTTTGCAATCCAATGTACAAGTAGTTAACAATTTTCCATCAAGCACCACATTGACTTAGATTTTCCTATCTAGGTGATTAACATCTATATAGCAACACCACAATGATTTAGTTATCCACTAAGCCTCCCACTAACCAAACAGGCTTAAACAACACAACCCAATTGCCTCTAACACAAAACCATTGTAATTAACACCCAAGGTCATAGAGAACAATCTCAATAATCAGTTGCAACATTGCTCAGTTATCTACATCATGATCCATAGTTCCACATTATCCAAAATCATCCTTGAACACCTTTTGTCCAATAGGAGAATGAGAGTTCCCAAGCACTAGAAATGAGAGAGAGGTTAAACCATTTCCTACACATGACCATTGACCAACCAATGAGAGTCAAACAATGAACTTCTAATCAGATAAATCATAACCAACCATGTTCATCCTCTGTTGTACATATATATAGATAATCCCTCTACATATCTTCGTGCATCTAAGAGAGCACTAAATTTTCCCATCTATTTTCTTGAAGGGTTGTTTTTGGTTGTCTTGTTGATATGTGAGGGGATATATGGAATCAAAACTTCCCTTTACTTCCATGTCCCCGGTCTAATTCCATAAATAACTATCAGCAAATTCAATTCTTCCCCAATTCCATCACAATTAAATATGTCAAGCAACGGCTTCCACAGTTGCAAGTGACTTCAAAATTTATGTTCAGGCTAGGTAATGGCTTTTTAAAACATGAAAGAAAGCAAGAAGCTTCCCTCAAACTAAGGATCCATAAGGCTACCCTTCCTTCAATTGTTTTAATTAATTTTAAATAACAAATAAAAAATATTCTATCAAGGTATCAACCAGTTGTGTTTCTCCATGCTAGTATTGCAATCACATTTAACATTACAAAAAATAGGGGTAAAACAAGGGATGTTATAAACCCCACCCCCTTAAAGGAACACCATCCTCAGTGTTCTATAAAGTGAAACAAAAACTGTTATTTATAGTTATAGCTCCTTACATACATTTATACATTAAATATATTTGGTAAAGTACCCTCCTTTGATTTGCATATAACTAGGTTGCTTCATCTAGTCCAAAGTGCTTCCATTGCACCTTGACCTGCTCTATTACTTGATTCTATAATGAATTTTGTCTCCAATCTAGGATGCATAGTGGTTTCAGTTGGAATTCTCCTTCAAATTCCACCTATATCACAAACCAATCAATCACATGATTAATG
Organism: Pinus taeda; assembly: GCA_000404065.3. Lineage (NCBI taxonomy): Eukaryota > Viridiplantae > Streptophyta > Pinopsida > Pinales > Pinaceae > Pinus > Pinus taeda. The sequence continues at coordinate 51,147 of APFE031558174.1, forward strand.
TCACATACAGACTTTTTAACAAATAAACGTGAAATATATCGTGTGCTTTCACTATGGGTGGTAAGGCCAATATACAAGTCATTGGTCCCACTCTTTGCAAAATTTGAAATAGTCCACAAAATATAGGTGCTAACTTAACACAAGATCCCACTTTCAATGTACTCTTCCTTAGTTTAATGTCAAGAGATACATGATCTCCCAATTGCAAATCTCTATGCATTCTATGCTAATTTGCATACTTCTTCTTCATATCTTGGGTTGCCTTCAATTTCTTCCTAATAATAATTACTTCCTCCTCCATTTATTTTAGCATATCAAGTAAAAGAATGACTTTGTTCTCTAGGTCATCCCAACTAATGGGGTTGTTACATTTTTGGCTATATGATGCATCAAAAGGGCTCATCTTTAGTGACTCTTGGTAATCATTGTATGAAAACTCAACTAATGGTAGGAATTATTACCACCTCTTTGGCTATTGGATGACATACATTCTTAGTATGGCTTCTAATATTTTGTTCACCCTTTTAGTTTTACCATATGTATAACGATGATAGGATATGCTAAATGCTAGCAGAGTCCTAAAGCCAACAAAAACATATTTCTAAAAATCTAATCTGAACTTGGCATCCTGATATGAAATTATCTTCTTAGGCGTGCCATGCAATCTAAATACTTCCTTCATAAAAATCTAAGTTATATCAATGGCTTTGTGGGTGGACTTGAAGGTTATAAAATGAGTTTCCTTGCTCAATTTTTTGATAACCACCAAAATGGAATCAAGTTGTTTGGGTGTCTTCAGAAATATCGTGATGATGTCCATAAATATGAATTTTCATTTCCACACAAGGATTAGGATTGGTTGCAACAATCCTATTGGTTTTCTGCATTCTACTTTGAATTTTGGCGCTCCAAACATTTGGAAACATACTCAACAATTTCCTTTTTCATTACAGGCCAATAGTATGATTTATTTGTCATTGTTATCATTTTTTAATAACCAGGATGGCCTGAATAAGATATTTTATGGAACTCATCCATTATGAGCTTCTTCAAGTCACCTATACAAGCCACATACCATATATCCTTGAACTACAACATACCATCACCACTAAGCATGTAATTCTTACTCAATGATCATTTTGGCTCCTACTGCAAGTATTACTTCACATGTTGGAAATTCTCATCCTATTTCAATGCCTCTTTGATCATTTCTTTGATGTGCACTTCATAAGTACTCATGGCTTCCAAGTTAGCTACTTGTATACTTATGCTAAGTTCATATGTTACTTTGTTTTCATTACCCTTAATATGCTTGCTCTTAAAATTAAACTCATTGATCAGGGATAACCATATGGATTGTCTTGTATTTAATTTAGGTTGATAAAACAAGTCTCTCAACCCTCCATGATCTTACATCAGCAAAAAAATTCTCCCAAGCAAGTAGTGCCTCCATATCTTTAGTGTGTGCATAATTGTTGATAATTCTAGGTCGTGGTGGCATAGTTCTTTTCAAGATCATTTAGTCTTCTTGAGTCATAACATATCACATTCCCTTCTTGAATTGGGAATACACTTATTCCTTACTTAAAAGCATCTATGAAAACTAATAATCCTTCTCTAGATCATTTATTCTAAATATAGGTGCATGTGTGAGAAAATTCTTGAGTTTCTCAAAGCTAGTTGTGCACATTCATGTCCATCAGAATTGTATCCCTTTCTTTTGTAAAGTTGTGATTGGATGTCCAATATTTGAGAAGTATCAAATGAACCATTGCTAATATCCATCTAATCCCATAAAAAATCCAACTTTTGTGACATTGCGAGGGGTGGGCCAATCCATTATAGCATTAATCTTTTTGAGATCCATGGCTATACCTTACTTTGAGATGACATGTCCCAAATATTGAACTTGTGGGTTAAATAAATCACATTTGTTGAGTTTGGAATACATTTTCTTTTCTCTCAGCAACTATATCACTACTTTTAAGTGCGCTTCATGTTCTTCTTTGGTTTTTTAGTAAACAAGGATATCATTCACAAACACCAGTAAGAATTTATCCATGTATTAGCTGAGGACATTATTCATCAAACACATAAATGTGGTTGGGGCATTTATTAGCCCAAATGGTACTGCCATGAATTCGTAGTGCCAATATCATGTCTTGAATATTTTCTTAGGAATATACTCATCTTTAATTCATACTTGATGATAGCTATATCTTAAATCTATTTTGAAAAATATTGTGGCTCCTCTCAATTGGTCAAATAAATTGTTGATTCTTGGCAGTGGGTATTTTTTCTTCATCGTAGCTTTATTCAACTGTCAATAGTCAATACACAATCGTAGTATGACATCCTCCTTGTTTATGTTGGACATTGGCTTTAACGCTCCCAATGTGTTTCGCGACATGGACTAACTTCCCCTTGTGGATCCTAACTCTGGAAAATGTTGCATAGACTAATGTCTACGGGTTTTAGTCTAACACTAATCGTGATTCCAACTAGTGGTATCAGAGCGATGTGTCTGAAGTTTGAAACTCATCCGACTCACATTGGGGGTTGGGTTCAACACTCCCTGTGTGTTTTGCGACATGGACTAACCACCTTTCATGGATCCTAGCTCTAGCGATTGTAGTAGAGACTAATTCCTGTGGGTTTTCTTCTAATGGAAATTGTGATTCCAAAACTTTACAAACAGTGTTAGGGCTCCCTAGGGTGACACATTGGGTCTGATATACCCATTATCCAGCAGCTCTTTTAGTTGTAGCTTTAATTCTACCAGTGTTGTTGTGCTCATATGATGTGGGTCCTTAGAAAGTAGAACCAAATGGGGAATCAACTCAATGGAGAAGTCAATTTCTCTCTTGGGTGGAAATCCTGATGTTTCTTATAGAAATACATCATTGTATTTCTTTAAGATAGGGTGATCACCAATTCTGAGTTTATTGTCCTCTATCACACTAGTTATTTGTATCATGAATAGGGAACATCTCTTTCAACTACATTTCTTCACTTGTAGCGCTGAAATTTTCCTAACTGAGATAGGTTTTTCATCCCTTGCAATATATTTACTTTGCCTTCATCATTGAGGCACTCCAATGATTTATTATAACAATCAACCTTGGTTCTGTGGGTTGTGAGCCATTCCATGCTAATGAAAATGTCATATGAATCCAACAAAAATATATTGAGTTTCATTGTTGTGGGCATGTGGTCTAATATAGGTGGAATGATTCCACTAACTTTGTCACTCTGTTTTTGGCTCCCATTGTTAGTTGGACTAGCTAAGAATTGGCATGTGCCTTCTTTTGCAAGGCACAATTTTCTGTAATATTTGAGCTAATATAACTGAAATTAGAACCTGGATCACTTAAAATTGAAACAATATGGTTGAAAACCATAAGTTCCATTTCGATAAATCAATCTTGATGATTTGTTTGCATGTTTTCCAATGTTACATAAATTTAAGGCACACCCTAAGCCACATCGCGCGGCATTTCTACCTCTTGAACATTGTACAAGCTCTTATTTCTCTATTGTTGGTGAGGGAAATCCTTTAGCATCCGGTCCTCTACACATACCCAACATAATAAAGGATTTCTATTAAGATCCTCAATATTTTATCATATTTTTATGAAAGGCCAGTTCCTATAGAAAGCAAGGAAAAAATTTTGGAATTCACCCTTGGTAAGAGTGGTGAACTTGATATTTTTCTCCATTTGATTATATCTTAAGGATATTGGTCCTTTCCCTCTAAAACTAGCTTTATCTTTATTTCTCCAATCTAATCAAAATTTGGCCTTATGATTGGACTATTCATAGCAATACTTGGCCTTTTGTATGGTTTCCTCCAAAGTTCTCGTCCCATCAAATTCATTTTTTTCTTTATAGGACTGCAGTAAAAAACTAAGATATCTCTAAATATTTACCATCTCATCTTTAATATATGGCACATATCTCAACAACTCCAAAAAACAATTTTTATAAATATTTAAAGTGAGTTTCCCTACCTTATGTTCATAGAACTCCTAAGTTTTGTTGTCATCGTACATCTCAGATAGGTACTTCTCACAGAAATCGTTTTCAAAATTCCTCTATGATAGCTCCTTCTCTCTAATGCCCTTGAAATTACTCAAATCTTCCCACCATATATCATTAGAGAAATTTTGAGGTCTAAAATGGGCCTCCTAAGGAATATTATAAAATAATAGTGGAAATAATAAAATAAGATTAAATTACCTCATCAAGTTTTGGAGGGAGAAAAGAAAAAGCTACTTTTTCAAATCGTATTTTTAACTTATCTCCCTACCATTTTACTCAAATTTCAAGTGGGGTCACTCATTGGATGCGAAATTTTATTTTTTATCCAAGGAGTACCCATGTTGCATACTTGTGATGGACACTATTAGGTGAAAAATACGAAATAAATGAAAAAACATGATTACAATCATGTTTTTTCATGTATTTCACATTTTTTGTGTAGTATGGTCCATCAAAAGTATGCAACTTGGGTAATCCTTGGATGCAAAATTAAATTTATCATCTAATGAGTGATCAGACTCAAAATTTGAGTAAAATCATAGGAAGATAAGTTGAAAATATGAGTTGAAAAAATAGTTTTTTTTTTAAAATGGTGGTTGGCATCATCATATTGAATCCAATTGGTTCTAATAAAGTTGATTTTTGTTGTACATGTTTTTTAGCCCATTTTAACCTCAAAATTTCTCTAATGCATATTTTCTCTTCAAGTTGAAAATGGATACTTTCGCCTTCATGTTCTCAAAGTAATCTTGTACTCTAAATTATTTCTTAATTCTTAATAGTCAGGTTTCTTCCTCTTCATCCGTCTTAATTTCTCCATTAAAGTTAGGGGGTTTTTCCTTCTTGAAATCCTCCGGAATTAACTTGTTCTCACTTCTAGGGAGATAAGTTGAAAATATGAGTTGAAAAAATAGTTTTCTTGTTTTTTTTTTTTTTTTTTTTTTTGACATCATCATAATTGAATCCTATTGGTTCTAATAAAGTTTATTTTTGTTGTACATGTTTTTTAGGCCCATTTTTACCTCAAAATTTCTCTAATGCATATTTTCCCTTCAAGTTCAAAATGGATACTTTGGCCTTCATGTTCTCAAAGTAATCTTGTACTCTAAATTATTTCTTAATTCCTAATAGTCAGGTTTCTTCCTCTTCATCCATTTTAATTTCTCCATTAAAGGTAGGGGGTTTTTCCTTCTTGAAATCCTCTAGAATTAACTTATTCTCACTTCTCCGTTACTAGTGTTGCATTCTAGTTGCAACACTCAAACAATTGGTCATAGTTGTTGGACTCCTTTTCCAGAATGTTGAGTGGGATTCCCCCCCTTGTTGTATCTTCACTTACATGTCTATGTATTTTCTTTGACTTGCTTCCTTCTTCCCTATTAGTTTTCAATCTATTTTTATGTATTCCATATGGAGTTTGTTAGGTCCCTATACTACTAGTGTAACCCCTTATTGTTATTAGTACAACCCCCTTATTATATTATTGTGCCCATGTAGTCCCCATATTGTTATTATTGTGCCGCATAGAAGCCCATTATTGTTATTATTGTTCCCTTACATTATTATTGTTATGTCGGCTCTGATTATATTATGACCCCTTAGAATCCTATATATAGAAAGGAGGTTTTGTCATTTGTATCATTGAAGAATTTTTCATTTGTGTAATGTAAAGGAAGTTGCCCCCTCAAATAGGCTTATTTTGAAGGTGTTTATCTATCTTTTCTATCCTTTTGTGATTTAGTTTCATAACATTTGGTATCAAAGCTTTGGATTCTAGGGTTTCGCTGCTCCAAACAAGTCATCGTGGAATTTTCGCTATAAATTTTTTGCTACAACGTTTCAGAATCTAAAAAAAAAACATTTGAGAAGAAATCAGTATGAACCTCGAGTCCGAATTTTAGATATTGTCTCGCTATATTTTCGGAGATATGATCTGAGGAAGTTAGGGTTTTTGCAAGCTCTAGAATTTCATCTCAAACAGGTCATCATGGAATTTTCACTATAATATTGTTTCTACGAAGGCTCAGACTCTGGAATTAAAACCCATTTGAACTAAAATATTGGTGAAGCTCGAGTCCAAATTTCAGATCTTGTCTAACTATATTTTCAGATATATAATCTCAGGAAGTTAGGGTTTTTGTAGACTCCCGAATTACATTCTGAACAGGTGACCTTGGGAAAATAGTTATAACTTTCTCTCTGAGCATCAGACTGAAATTTCGTAAGACGTTGAAGGGAGAGGACGCACTGTAGTTGTTTTTGTATCAGCTTCAGGTCCTAAGGTTAAAACAGTGACATGTCGCACTTTGTGCAAGTTCGCTCTACTGAACTAGTCTATAATCAGGTCATCGTGGGAGATTTGACATAACTCCTCCTTGCAGAATCCAATCTTGATTAGACTTGCATGGTTGGAAATAGGACTTAGAGGGCTACTGCAAGATGTAATTCCAAAACTTGGAGATCTGAAATTACATAGTTACAGTCGTTTCAAGATCGAGCTCCTAAAATCAAGAAAAAACGATATGAGGAAGTTTGATGGCAAAGATCCGGTAAATTGGATACTACAGATGAAGCAATATTTTGATCTACATGAGGTGGAGCTGTTAAAAAAGGTATGTATTGCATCTTCATATTTAGATCCGAATCAATTTTTATGGTATAAAGGACTTTTTTCTCGTAAACCACTTGTCACGTGGTCAATTTTCATGGAGGAAATGATAGCACATTATGAGGATACAAAGAGAAACATCTTCTTTAGCCAATTGATAAAACTCAAACAAAAGGGTTCAATAGCAGAGCACATTGAGGACTTTCAAAAATTGAATATAAGGGTAAATGATATTCTAGAGAAGCAAAGGATTGATGTCTTCATAGGGACTTTAAAGGATAACATTCAACATGAGGTCTGTCTTTGGGAACCTCATTCATTGGAGAAGGCATTCAGGTTGGCAAGAAAATTTGAAAGCGAAATTATGGAAACAAGGAATCCCACCACTCATGACTATAATTATGGAAGTTTGTTTTCTCCTAGCCTTCCACAACCTACAAGGTTTACACCACAACAATTGGAAGAAAAAAGAGAAAAATGTCTTTGTTACAATTGTGATAGAAAATACACTAAAAGTCATAAGTGTGCTGAGAAGAAATTATTTTACATAGATTATGAAGAGGAGGAAGAAAAGGATCAAGAAACATCAAAAGAAGAGGATATACACTAGGAACCAACCCCATAGAAAGAATAAATGGATCCGACCATATTTTTTAAAGCATTGGCAAGAACTACCACTCCTCAATCCAAGAAAGAAGAAATGAATCCAACCATTTCTTGTAATGCATTGGCCAGAATTACCACTCCTCAAAATATCAAGATAGAAGGACATATCAAGAAGAAAAATGTTCAAGAATGAAAGATCAAATCGAGCATCAAGAAATGAATCTGACCATATCTTGTAATGCATTGGAAGAAATTACTGCTCCTCAAACTCTCAAGATAGAACGACATATCAAGAATAAAAATATTCAAGCAATGAAAGATCACATCAAACATCAACAACAAGTTCTCCAACTTTTAAAGGATAACGACACTTTGGTGCATAATCAAATGAAACAACAGGCAGATCAACATCGCAGTGAAATAAGTTTTTATGTGAGAGATTGGGTATTTTTACGGCTACATCTCAAGCAAGCTATTTATGATAAGGAAATGTTGGCAATACTACATGCACTTAAGAAATGGCGACCTTACCTAATGGGAAGACACTTCAAGGTAAAAATGGATCATGATAGTCTTAAATACTTTTTAGAACAAAGATTATCTTTAGAAGAACAAACAAAAAAAGGGTCACAAATATGTTGGGTTATGACTTTGAAATCATCTACAAAAAAGGGAAGCAAAATGTTGTTTCAAATGCACTCTCAAGAAAGGATGAGTATGTGGAAGCATTGTTTTGTGCTATTTCTATTATCCAACTAGATTGGATAAATGGAGCAAGGGATGAATGGAAAAAGGATGAAGAAGTGTGGCCACTCATTCAAAAGTTGTAGAAGATATTAGTTCAAACAATATTACTATAACTTGACGAGGAAGGAAAAATCATATTGGAACTTGGAGCAGTCATAGAAACAAGAACTCGACAACTACGAAATCGATCAATTTTAGAGTATCTCATAAAGTGGAAAAATTTACCCACTAAATATTCCACATGGGAGGACAAGAATTTTATACAAAAGCATCAAGAACTACTCAAGTGTTGAGGACAACACTTTTTGAAGGAGAGGAGCATGTTAGGTCCCTATACTAGTAGTGTAACCCCTTATTGTTATTAGTACAACCCCATTATTATATTGTTGTGCCCATGTAGTCCCCGTATTGTTATTATTGTGCCCCATAGAAGCCCATTATTGTTATTATTGTTCCCTTACATTATTATTGTTATGTCAGCTCTGATTATATTATGACCCCTTAGACTCCTATATATAGAAAGGAGGTCTTATCATTTGTATCATCGAAGAATTGTTCATTTGTGTAATGTAAAGGAGGTTTCCCCCTTGAAGAGGCTTATTTTGAAGGCGTTTATCTATCTTTTCTATCCTTTTGTGAGCTAGTTTCATAACAGAGTTTATTTGGATTTGTGTTTTCATAGATAGTTGGAACCAAGATCATGTTGCTTTTGCCTTTGCAGGTTTGATAAGCTCTGCAAAATCACTTTATTCACCTCTATTTGCTTTTCTTGTGCTTTGATGATATTTCATTGACTACCTTACAAATTCTCAATTCAACCCTCAAGCTCCTAAGAGTATGCCTTGAATCAAGGGAATTTTCCTCAAGCCTTTTCCCAACTGATACCTCTTCTTGATTATGATGGGATTTTTCTGTGTTGAAATGTACCATTTTGTTGCACATTGTTCTATTTCTAGTTGGAATTTGTGTCTTCTTATGTGTCATCCCTTTCCAATCCCAAATTTAAAATCCCATATGTGAACAACCCTTAAATAGGAAAATTCAACCCACATGAAATATGACCCTATCGCAAACATGTTGGCCCTTACCAATCCCGGATGATTGAATCCTAATGTGGGAAAATCTTAAATAGGGAAATCTAGCCTCGATGAAATTCAACCCTCTCGCAAATGTGTTGGCCTTTTCCAACCTAGGATGTTCGGATCCCAGATGTGATCAGCTCTTGAAAAGGTAAATCTAGCTCCGGCATAATCCGGCCTCCACTTAAGGATTGGCCCTTGCCAACCTCTGAATCCCTGAATCCTGGATACGGTCAACTCTTAAAAGGGTAAATCTAACCCTGAATGAAATTCGGACCGCGTAGAAAGGGACTACTCCTTTCCATTCTTGAACTCCGGATCACTAAATTTCTATACATGTAGCTAAGGAAAAAGGTGAAATAAGGGAATTTCAAAATTTTATTAAGGCAAGGGGAAATGGTTTGAACACCAAATTTCCTTAAGATAATGGATAGGCTTGGAAATTCTCTCAGGAATATTATGCCATGCCAAAAATAAGATAAAGGGGTACCATTAAGGGCACAAACTACACTAGATCCAGAATAAGAGAAATGGAATGGATTTAAAGGCCAATTCACACAGATTCAACACAGTACAAGGTGAAATATACAAAGCAATCCATCTCTACTTGTATGTTACAAGTTATTTAACTTCTTAAATGAGATAGGATTCCTTCATTTATCTCCAAGGAGACATACAGGTTTGTGTGGTCGCTCAAAAGGGCTTCAGACCATGTTTTAAATAGTATGAATCTTAGGATATTAATCTAGTTACAATTCTCAATCACATCCATATATGAATTTGCACAACCCATAGATTTATCACATCGTTTCTTAGCTAACTAATCATCAACACCAACCAGATATTCATTTAACTCAAATCATATAAAATAGCCTCCAAATCTTGAGTATATCAACGAATTTAACCATGAAAGACATTTCTTATAACCATTTACATATAATATAGTTGTCAAGCATTAATATGACAATGATTTCAGACATTCTTTCATGAATAATACAAGACCATACATTAGTCATTAACATAACAAGGACCATCATAATCCATAATCCAAATATGCATAAACCATTATGCTTACCTGAGTGTGTTAAAATAGTTGGAAACTTAAGGAGGGAATTCCACTCTCCACCCCACCATAGGCTAGCTACACCACAATATCTCTTGTAGTTTACCACCCCTAAGCCATATCTAGAGTCTAAGGGGATGCTTGCACAAGGGATTCAAACTAAAGGATTTTGCAAATGCTCAGGATATGGAGTCCACTATCCATGTGGTTTATCAATTTCTCTCTAGAAGTAAGCACCATAGTGACCCGCTTACTTCTCTAAGTTCAAACACAAGGCTACACCCCAATATCAATATGGGGATATAGAACAGTCTAGGAGGTTAAATCCACTATCCCTATTCTCTCTTAGATATATTTTCATACCAAGCATCATAAGGGGACTTGCAATCCACTGGTTAGGTGGTTAGCATCTCTCTAACAAGCACCATAGTGATCTAGATTTCCATGTCCATATGGTTAATAGTTATATAGCAACACCATAGTAATCTAGTCACCCACTGAGCCTCCCACTAACCACATGAGCTTAGACAACATAGTATGGTGGAATCTAACACAAAATCATAAGAATTAACACCCAAGGTCACAAAGCAAAACCTCAATAATAATCTCTAGTGCTACTTGGTAATCTATGTATGATCCATAGCTCCACAAATCAGCCTTAAATGTCTTCGGTCCTCCAGGAAAATGAGAGTGCCCACGAATTAGAACCAAAGAGAGAGGGAGAACCAATTACCATACATGACCAGTGACCAACCAACGAGAGTCAAACAGTGAATTGCCAATCAGAAAAATCCCAACCAATTGTGTTTATCTTATGTTGTGTGTATGTATAAATAATTCCTATGCATCCCTTCATGCAACTAGGAGAGTATTGAATTTTCCCATCCTCTATTTTCTTGAAGGGATATTTGTGTTTGTCTCCTTTATCCATGAGGGGAGAAATAGAATGGGCACTGCCCTTTGCTTCCACCATCCAAGTCCAATCTCATAAATGATTGTTAGAAAACTAAATTCTTCCCCAATTACATCACACTAAAAGATGTCATGTAATGGCATCCTCAGTTGCAAGTGATTTCAACATTTAAGTTTGGGTTTGGTCATGGATTTTCAAAACATGAAATCAAGGAAGCAACTTCCCTCAAACTAAGGATATGTAAGGATTCCTTTCCTTCAGTTTTTTTAATTAATTTTAAATAATAAATAGAAAATGTTTAATCAGTGTATCATCCTGTCGTGGTTCTTCGCGTTGATGTTGTAGCCACATTTAGCATTACAAAAAGCAAGGGTAAAATAAGGGATGTTACATGGAATTAATATTCATCTCCAACAATGTTTGTCTTCTGCAATCATTGCTCCATAGCTACACGCTATTCACACTATTCTTCTCCATTCAAGGTTTGATGGCCAATTAAGGAAGATAAAGAAAGAGAATAAGGACCCCCAAACCCCCCCCCCCCCATTCTCTTATGTTTTTTGTATATGTATTTTTTCCTCAACATCTCTTCATGTAGTTGAGAGAGCACCCATTGGCTCTTCGATCTACTCAAGGAATTGGGCGCAACCCTTTTTCTTTCATTGTCTCTTTGATTTGTGAGGAGGAATGGGCATCATCCTGTTCCCCTCACCGCCCCAATCGAATCTATTGAATTCCTTTCAGGTGGTGGCTTCTCTTCAATCACATATCTTACAAAAATCTATCAACAGTGTGATTGGTATGCAACTATCGGATCAATGATTTAATTTAGCTAGGTTATGGCTTTCAAGGCACACAAACAAGAAAGCTTCCCTCAAGCTATGGATCCATAAGGCATTCATTCCTTCAGCTGGTAGTAAAATTAATTTTAAGTAATTAATTTTAAATTCTTAATCAGTGTATCATATATGCGTGGCTCTCCATGTTGGTAGTATAGTCATAATTTCATATTACATAGACAGGGGCAAAGCGAGGGATGTTACATGTCACCCTGAAAATAATTGGGGGAGTTGGGGGGGATGAGGTTGACCATTCTAAATACCACTCCTCTTCCCTCTGCAAACCACTTGCCATTATTTTCCAGCTAACCTTGTCATCATAATCTTGGACTCTAGCTCATGGTTACCACATGGAAACACTCTAATGCCTCCATGTCACCCCTTTAGTCCATGTCATATTTTCTATACCCCATCTAGAATTGGAAAAAAATTCCAATTTCATAGAACCACTTATTTCCACCATCTTCTTTCTCTGATACCAATCATTCACATTACCAACCATTTCATTAGGCTCAAAGCAACATTTTCTAATTCCAAGACCATATTTATTTATTTTCCCACTATTTATAAATTAATGCAGGCTGACAATGCAAACTTATGAAAACACATTCATGCTTACACTTAGATTCTAAGAGTTGTATGAATGTTTGTATAAGCCCCTTTTATGGAGTTGTAACCCATTCTTTTATCCTTCTCTTTCTGCAACTTATAATATATATTTTTATTTTCAGTTAATTTACAATTTTGTTTTTATATATTATATCATTTGAATTTTAACTATTCATTAATTACACATATTCATTATTAATCTGAAATTCAGAAAAGTTATAAATGAAAATTCAAAAAACCATTAACTATTATATCAAATAATTTGACATCACAATAAGATAAGATAAGAAAAAAAAAAAAAAAAAAATTCTAAAAAGGAGACCAAATAGAAAACTAAAATCCATATTGTAACTCACATCAATACACATAGTTTGAACTAAAAACTGTAATGTAACTCACATCAATACACATAATTTGACATCACCAACGCCAAGCTAGAATGAGAGAGATGAGCATCTCAATTTAATTTAAAAAAAAAAATACCAAAAAGAAATAATCAATAAACACCTTTTTAGGACAATTGCACCATCCACTTTATCAAGGACCATATTGTGACTCACATGAACGTTCCAAGGAATGTGGTCATATCGCCCTTAGTTTTTTATGTCACTCCCTCTTGTGAGAAAATTCTTTGGTCCATGAGCTTCCAAGGACAATGTGCCAGGACATGTATCATGATATAATTTAATGCTTCCTAAGATACTTAAACTATATTTTATCTATAAAGTAAGCATGACCTTTTAATTATTTAAAATGAAAATATTGTTCCTCACCCAAAAAGAAAATTAATAGTTAATTATATAAAATGAAAATATTGTTCATCGCCAAAAAACATTAATAGCTATAATCTATTTTCATGTCTCACGTTATATCATTAACTATTATCCTATATCCATAAATAATATTAATTCCTATTCCATTTTAATTATATTATTGTAAAGATGGGAAAATTAAGATGTTATATTTTAATTGAATTATATAATTATAAAGATTGTAGTAAAATTGTGGAGTTATTTCCTAAGTAAATTAAAATGATATCGTTTTTATTATTATTTAATCATTAAAGAGCGAAAAAAAATGTAAAATTTAATTTGATTTTTCCATATATAATTATATTTTGTTATTAAATTTTCAATTAGTTGTGGTGTTATAGAGTTAAGGACTTATGAAATTGTTGAGTCGTCGTTGCAGGGACTTGGGTTCGAAGGTTTTTCATGGTAGCGGAGGGGATACTTAACCCTACATCTTCATCTAATAATATAGCTTTCCACGCATTGGTTGAAGCACTACAACAAAAAAAAATGGCCCCTCTCAATTCATAAAAAAAATTGAAAATGCTCTACTGTGAAAATTCCTTCAGTTTCCCTCTGGTACAAAACATGGGCCTTCTCAGAACAAGCATTAGTGGGGAAGTTCATAGGACTATGGCCATCTCCAAAATTGGTGGACCAATGGGTAGCTCTCCCCTGGAAGTCATCAATTCAGGGGAGGTGGAATCCTATGTTGTAGGTAGGGGCCTCTTCATCTTTCTTTTTCAAACCAAAGAAGAGAAAATTTTTATATTCTTGAATGGGCCATAATTATTTAGAGAAAGAAGTTTGTATCTGAATCATTGGACTCTAGACTTTGATCCAGATGAATACATTCCCTCAGTCATTTCAATTTGGGTTAAATTCCCAAGATTAACAATCTCATGTTGGTGTGACGATTGTCTTAAAGTGGTTGGTAACTCATTATGAAGATACATTGATAGATCAGAGACAAAATTTCATACATATGCTTACACAAGGATTTGTGTTGAAGTAGACTTGGCAAAAGGTGTTGCCGATTAAGATTTGGTTGGAAATTGGAAATTGGAAGCATCTTCAATAGTTGGATTATGAGTAATTGTCCTTTAAATGCAAACAACGCCAAGAATATGGGAAGTTTTCTAAAGATTGCAAGAAAGGGAGTAAAAAAGAGGAGACTCAAGAGCCACAAAAAGAGTCATGAAAAAACAAGAAATGTAAAAGTGAACAAACCATAGAAGAGAACATCTCCAATAGCCACAAATCCTTCAACTTTAGAAAATAAGTTTGCTTCAGTAGAAAACATTACAGAGGATGGGAAAACCACGACATCAAAAGAGGATGCATAAGAAAAAGGAAAAATCCCAACTAAGAAATAAAGGGAAACTCAGACAAGTCCCAAAGGATCACAACATCGGTTGGAGAATCTGTAAATAATGTACCACATCTGCAATAATTATCAAAAGAAAAACTTGAGAAAACCCTAGCATAAATGGTTAAGGTTGTCTCAAGTGCTACAAGAGTCGCTAGATCAAAATATTAATCATGGGAAGACCAAGAAATAAATTAATGTGATGAAGAAGAGGAATAGAAAAGAAAGGTTTGTAGAAAATCAGGTAAATAAGCTCGGCATATTGTAACAGAACAAGACAAGAAATTAGGATCACAATCCAAACTTGATTTCTATAAGGGTTACAATCCCTGGACAAACAAGGACAAAAGAAAAGTGCAGGGAAGGACTATGGTAAGTCTATTCTCCTCATTGGTAAAAAATGAAAGTGGTTTCTTGCAATATTAGAGGTTTAAGCAGTAGAAGAAAATGTTTAGTTATGCATGATTTAATAAAAGAAACTAAACCCTTTGTTTTCTATGTCCGATATACGAAACTGTTGGGAGCGGGATCACCCAAGGACAGTTTTGTGGCTAAAAGCCCATGTTTTAGTCAAGTTTTTGTAATATTATTGTAAGGACTCCGCATTTTTTGGTCACAGAGCATGAAGGTATTATATGTCACAAAGGGTAGTCTGCCTTTAGTTTTGTAAAGTAAATTCAGTTGTAAGAGATCTACTCATGGTCTATGGACCATGGGATTGTATAAAAAGAGCTAAGCTCTAAGTAGTTAGTAGCATAACAGAAGGAAGAGAGTCATAGCTTTAGAGCAAGAAGTCTAAGTCGTGAGTTGTAGCGTAGGTAGAGGCTCTACAGTTGAGTGTGCAGAGGCCTAGGGTAAAAGTTTGCAGCTGAATGCGCGGACCCCTGCACTTGTGTTCGCAGGGTGAACAGAGTCTGTAATACTAGATATTAATAAAAGGAGTTATTTGTTAGAAAATTATATATTACAGAGTAATGGAACACAAAATATTACAGAAATATAAACACAGAAAATGCATAAAACAAGAGAGACACAGATATACGTGGTTCACCCAGTTTGGGCTACATCCAAGGAGAAACAGCGAGTCCTTCTTTTATTATATTATTCAGCAAACTGAAGAGATACAACCTACAACAAATCCGTTGTAACACCCTTTTCACTCTTAATCTCCTCTCTCTTCCTCACTCATAATACAGATATACATAGACATAATACAATTCCCTCATATATAGTGAGAGGTTGCCTTCTAGGGCAAAAAACCCTAAATTAAACATAACTTCTAACGTCAAATCATCCGCATAATGAACGGCCCAGATTGACTAGAAATTACTAGATTTTTACAAGGCAATTTTACATCTATTTTTAGCCTCGGGGGCGTTGCCCCCAGACCCCCCAGCTGGGGGGGATCTGCCCCCCCCGTGTGGAGGAGTGTACAGTCTTCCTGGGGTATACATTTCACTGCAACCTTTGAATACAGAAGATAATCAGGCTCCACACCCAACAATCTCCCACTTGGAGACCAATTATAGCAACTCCACCGTTGCTTCATTTGCTAGACAATGACTCCACTTTGGACCTGGATATTTCTCATCTTCTTCATCATACTTGAAGACCAATTGAAACTGAGCATATTCTTAGTTTCTCCCTCGTTACAACTTTTGTTAACATATCTGCAAGATTCTGGCTAGTGTATATCTTTTCCAGCTTCAACTGTCCATCTTCCAATGTTGACCGTATGAAATGGTACTTGAGCTGTATATGCTTAGTCTTGGAATGAAATGCAGAGTTCTTTGCAAGATGTATAGCACTCTGGCTGTCACTGTATAACCTGCCCCAACTCCTGCTTCTTATCCAATTCATCCAGAAACCTTTGTAACCAAATCATTTCTTTACTAGCCTCTATAGTAGAAACATACTTTGCTTCTGTTGTTGAAAGTGCAACAACACTTTGAATTTTTGAAACCCAACTGACAGTTGTTCCACCTACAATAAATACATATCTTGTAGTGCTCCTCCTGTTATCTCTGTCACCTGCCATATCTGCATCAACATATCCCTGTAGAGCAATGTTTGAACCACCAAAGCATAATACTTGATTTGTGGTACCTCTCAAATACCTGAGAATCCACTTCACCACCATCAAATGTTTTTTTCCTGGATTTTTCATGTACCTGCTTACAACTCCCACTGCATGTGCAATATCAGGCCTTGTGCAGACCATTGCATACATTAAGCTTCCAACTGCTA
>APFE031558174.1:69334-83394 GCA_000404065.3 Pinus taeda
AAGGAGTCCATCTCTTCTTTCATGGCTTGCTCCCACTTCTTCCTGGTTTCTACCTCCACTGCTTCTTCATAACATTCTGGTTCACCAGAATCAATCAACAATACATAATATAATGAAGGAGAGTATTGTTCAAGGGATCTACTTATCCTAGTAGATCTTCTAACACCACTTTCAGGTGTTTGAAGTGCTTGTTGCTATTGTGGCTGTTGTTCTGGCTATTGATCATTATGATTTTCAGGCACCATCACTTTTCCTGTGATATCGTCAAGCACTGTGTATTCTTTATTTTCTTTTTCTTATTTCTTTTCCTGCAACTGATCCTTATACAAAACCTTTTCATTGAATATGGCATCTTTACTCATAATGATTTTGTGTTTTTCATAAACATAAAAGCGATAACCAAAATCATTAACACCATATCCAATAAAGGTACATTTCTTTGATTTTGCCTCAAGCTTTGTTCTATTTTCGTTGTTAATGTGGATAAAGGCTTCACAACCAAAATTCTTTAAAAAAGAGTAGTTTACCTTTTTACCTGTCCATGCCTCCTCTAGAATACCACCATCCAAGGAACTTGAAGGCTCTCTGTTTATTAGATAAATAGCAGTATCTACAGCATCTGCCCAGAATTTTAAAGGCAATCCTGCATGAAATCTCATGCACTTTGCACGCTCCATGATTGTACTGTTCGTCTTTTCTAACACACCATTTTCTTGTGGTGTTCCTGGAACTGTCTTCTCTCTGTGAATTCCATTTTCAGAACAGTACCTATCAAACTCTTTGTTGCAATATTCACCTCGATTATCTGATCTGAGACACTTCAACCTTTTCCCTATCTCATTTTCAACCAAAGATTTCCATTTCTTGAAAGTATCAAATACATCAGATTTATTTCGAATACAATAAATCCAGGTTTTGTTGGTTGCATCATCAATAAAAGTAACATAATAACAAGAGCCACCAAGAGATGATACTTGAGTAGGTCCCCATACATCTGTATGCACAAGCTCTAATTTTTCACTCTTATTTTCTTTCCCAACTCTAAGGAATCTGACTCTCTTTTGTTTTCCATAAACACATTTCTCACAGAATTTTAAATCACATGCTTCAACCTGGCAACAAATTTCTTGAGTGAAGAATTTGCATCCCCTTCTCACTCATGTGCCCAAGCCTATGATGCCACAATGTCGTATCTTCTCCTATAGAGGTTAAAGCATTAACAGAATTAGAAATATCATTGCATAAATACCATGTACCAACCTTTCCTCCTTTCGCTATTACCAATGACCCTTTAGTGACCTTCCAGGTTTTATCTGTGGAAGTTGTTACGCAACCTTCACCTCCCAACTGCCCTGTTGAAATCAGATTTTTCTTTAGATCTGGAACATGCCTTACCTCCTTCAATAGCCATTGATTTCCATTATGTTGTTTTATGAAAACTGTACCCATTCCAACAATTTTACAGGGGTTTATCATCACCCAATCGAACCTATCCAAAATCTACTTGAACATAATCATGAAATTGTTTCTTATCAGGTGTGGCATGGAATGAGGCCCCTGAATCTACCACCCAAGCATCAATCATATTTTCTAATGAAAGAATCAAGCATCTTGCAACACATCACCTGTTACATTCGCTTCATGATTAGTTTCTTGCTGCACGTCTCTTTCTTTTCCCTTCCGAGATTTGCAGTCATTCTTCAGGTGTCCTTTCTTCCCGCATTTCTAGCACACTATTCCCGATCTAGACTTGGATCTGCCTTTTCTTGACTTATTGCAATATCTTGGTATCTTTCCTCTTTCCATTTTTCTTCCCCTAGTCTTTATAGTCAAAGCATACCTGATGTATCACCAGAGCTTTTCCGTCGCATTTCCTTTCTAAGGATTGCACCGACAACATCATCAAACTTTAAAGTACTAGATCCAGAGACAGAGTTACTAATAACCATAACTAAACCATTCCAACTTTCTGGAAATGAGCATAGAAATAACAGAGCCCTAACTTCATCATCAAAATTTACCCCTACAGAACTTAACTGACTTGTAACTGTATTAAAATCATTTAAATGGTCTGCAACAGATCCACCTTTTGAATCTTCTATTAAATACCATAAGAAATACCTTATTTGAGGCCAGGGTTTTTCATATAGTTGGCCAATGCCCACTTAAACCTTTGTGTCTTTTTCTTTTGAATATTCAACGCGCTTACCTCGCCGCTAGGCACGCCGATTGTTCCAAGTGCCTTTCTGTCGACAATATTCCATTCTGTGTCTGTCATACTCATTGGTTCTTTTTTCTTTCTGCTCATTTGTGGTCGATCTTCTTGATACAGATTATTTCACTGCATCTTCCACAGCTGGTATTTTGGCCGTTAAATTTTCAACCTAAACCTACCATCTTCGGCTTTCTCCCACTCGACCAGGGAAACCCTTCTCTCCTGCGAGTTTATCAGCCAAATAGACCTTCGGCTCTGATACCAGTTGTTAGAAAATTATATATTACAAAGAAATGGAACACATAAAATATTGAAAAAATATAAACACAGAAAATGCATAAAACAAGAGAGACACAGATATACGTGGTTCACCCAGTTTCGGCTACATCCACGGAGAAACAGTCAGTCCTTCTTTTATTATATTATCCAGCAAACTGAAGAGATACAACCTACAGTGGATCTGTTGTAACACCCTCTTCGCTCTCAATCTCCTCTCTCTTCCTCTCTCAGAATACAGATATACATAGATGAAATACAATTCCCTCATATATAGTGAGGGGTTGCTTTCTAGGGCAAAAAACCCTAAATTAAACATAACTTCTACCGTCAGATCATCTGCCTAATGAACAACCAGATTGACTAGAAATTACTAGACTTTTACAAGGCAATTTTACATATATTTTTAGCTTCGGGGCGCTTGCCCCCGAACCCCCCAGCTGAGGGGGATCAGCCCCCCCGAACCCCCACGGGGGGGACAAGTTCCCCCCGCACCCCCTGCATGGAGGGGTGTACAGTCTTCTTAGGGTATACATCCAGCTGAAACCTTTGAATACAGAAGATAATCAGGCTCCACACCCAACATTATTCTGCAATTTCTACGTATTTTTTCTATTGATGAGTTTGGATATTTCGTGTATGAATTTCCTTTATTATGCTTATATGATGTGCGAATGAATGCAATTACATTGAATAATTGAATGCAATCACGAATATCTGCTTACGCGGTGATAACTTTAAGTATTTGACAAGATAAGCAAATCACTTAGGATAATTCAAGAATCTACACAGCACGCTGCTTTAGTAGTGCGAAAGTACCTAAGCTACAGGTTAGATTTGCGCGAAGGTCGATCGTGTACATTCATGAAGGTATTGAAAGCCAAAATAGAGGGATTGTCTCACAAGCCCTAGAGAAAGATCACCTACACAAAGGCATGGATAGAAGAGATGAAACGGCATCACAACCATCTTAGGGTGTGGAAACTTGGTTCCATCATCCCCCCATACTGCTTCGGGTGAGATTTCGATCTGAGCTCTGCAAGTTGATGCCGAAAGGGCCAGTAGTGTAGGGATTTGTTTGGCTAAATAATGCTGAACCTGGGTCAGGCCCCCTCAAGCCAACAGAAACAAGAAGAAAAATGCATGTTACAAGTAGTACATAAAATATGACATAAAGTAATTAGAGTGGCTAGTGTTAGAGGGGCTTCTGGGGGGTTTTGTATTATATGGGATTAAGATCAATTTGGGATTATATAAACTATGTTAAAAGATAATGTTATATTAACAGTGTTGAAACAAAAAGACACTGCAAAGGAGTTAAGGATATATAATGTATATTCACCAATAATATACAGAGAGAAAAAGAAATTTTGGTCACAATTGAAAGGTTTGAGAATAGCCTCAGATCGCCAGAGAAGCATTATGGTAAGAGAATTTAATACCACTTCTATTATTTCAGAGAAAAAAGGTGGAATTATAGTTAGAGACACAATCAGACAATAAATGGAGGAATTTATCTTAGATTGAGATCTAGTGGACATGAAACCCACTTCCTAGAAATACACCTAGAAAAACAAAATGTATGGAATCAATTTAATAGGATCCCATCTAGATCATTTTTTGGTTCATAGCGACTATTATTTAGAAGGTAAACATATCCATTCAGATATCCTACCTCATAGTGAGTCAGACCATAATCCATTTTTCCTAGAAATAAAAGGGGAAATTTTAGGTCCCATACCTTTTAGATTCGATTGAGCTTGATTGAAGGAGGAAAAGGCTTCCCTGTTAATTTAAAGAAGTTGGGGATCATATATTGAGGATTCTTTGGCTTATATCTGGGAAGAAAAATTAAGGATCAAATGGAAGAGTGGTCAAAAGAAGCATACATGAACCTGACCACAAGGAAAAATGAAATACAAAACCAATTGGAACATCTCCAAAAAGAAATTAAAGTTTAAAAGATATTAGAAGAACATTATGACAAGGAAAGAAAGTTGATCTAAGAATTATATATACAAAATAAGTGGGAGGAGGAAGAGTGGATACTAAAGTCAAGAAAAATCTGGCTTCAAGCAAGTGATTGTAACAAAAAAAAAAAATTCATAGACAAGCCAAGATCAATAATGTCAAAGAAATTACAACTGTGAGAGGGAAAAAGGTTTCTTCCTTTCATGAAATTAAAAAAGTAGCCTTTGAACATTTTAAAGATTTATACATGAATCAAGGTAGGAATTCTAAGGAGGAGATTGAAGAAATGTTTCTCTCAATTCCAAATCTAATCTCTATCAAATATCGTTACTTTCTTTACAAGGAAGTGGGGGAATCTGAAGTCATAGATGCAATTTGGGATCTGGAACAAGATAAAGCCCTTGGACCAGATGGCTTCACCATACATTTTTGAAAAATATTCTAGTGGTTGCTGAAATATGACCTGCTAAAAATGATTAATTGGACAATAAAGAAGGATAGAATTGGGGGAGGTATGAGAACCTCCTTTCTAGCCCTAATTCCAAAAGATAGTGAACCTTCAAGCTGTTGAAATTTGGGTGCAAGGAAGGTATTTCCAAGTGGAGAAAACCCACAAAAAGAGAGCTTGTGGTAAAAACACCCAAGGTTTGGGGTTTTTACCCAAAGGAATGGGCTTGGAACCCAATAAAAATAATTTAATTTAATTTTGATTCATGTAGGCTCAGGTTGGCCAACAAGGCCAAGGGATATGACCCTTGGGGTTTTACACCCATTGGAAAAGTATAAATATGGATCCAAAGGAGATGCTAGACATAAGTGTGATGGATTACACTTTTACAAGGTGATATTCCCTAGAAAGAGTCACATCCTATAGAAGGAATCCAATTTTGGAGGTATATTCAAGGACATGTTTGTTCTATGGAAGTCGAGTTGAAATGCTAAAGGAATAGGCATAAAGGAAGTATGTCTATAACGTTTTTTGAAGCCACAACTAGAAGAGGGACATCCCTATTCTAGGTTGTAGCAAGGAGGAGATCAGCGTAGGCCTGTTAGGGAATGAAGAGGCCTAGATTGAGGTTGGACAAAGTCAAACAGGGTAGGTTGGGGGTGATTTGTAATAGATCATAGCTTCTAAGAAGACAGTTGAATTAGGTCGCATGTAGGAGGAAAGGGGTTGCAGGAAGACGATCATAGGGCTGCAAAGCTAAGGACCAGGGAAACTGCAGACTAGAACAGTAGTAAGGGCCTCAAGGAATGTTGCAACAGTGGTCTAAGAACTATTATGAGGGTTCATATTCCTTGCAGGACATGGAGGCCTAGTTGAGGCCTAGAACAATAGAAATGGGGTTGGTTGTAGGATTGTTGCAACCCGATTAAGGTTGAAGGAGATCTGAATGACTAGACTTTAGTTAAGAAGGGAAACTAAAGAAAAAAATGTTTGAACAAAGGTTGGTAGACTACCAAAAGAGGTCTTTAGTAGGGAAGGAAGGTGGTTACAACAAGGACAACAAGTTATCATGAGGACTGTGGGCTAAAGGAATAAACTTGGTGAGTCAAGTTCTTGATGGTGTTTGTTTTGCAGACATAAGATAGCTAATTGTATTTGTAATTAGGTAGATGAGGACCTAAAGGAATTAATTTCATCCCAGTTGAATTAGTCAAAAGAATGATTCTGTATATTAGCTTTGTATTGGGGATTATAAAGGGCCATGATCCCTAGTACGAGAGCCCTAAGCTTTTCTTATTGGTTAACTAATAAAGAATGTGATTTGGGCCAAAATATTATGTATTGTTATTGATCTCATTGTTGTTATATTATATTTGGTTGGGCATATCTATGTTCTTGGTTAATTCATAGACTTGACCTAGGGTGAAAGGGAATTCAAAATGGTATCAAAGTTACTTTGAAGGAAATCCAAATCAAAGAGCACACAGGATCCGCTCAAGGAGGGAGCTATGAAATTGTTGCAAGAAGTAGCAGTTTTGACTAAACATGGAGTAGAAGGTTCAACAAAAAACATGGATATGTGGTCGTGATTGGTTTGACGATGAGATAGGGTGGGAGTTTTGGTCAATTGGTGGAGAACTCGATGCACACCAGTATGTTGTGTGGGATGTTATTGATGATGGGTTTCTATTGACTTGTCAAAGTATGTTGAGATGTTCAGGTGCCTTGGCAAGGAGTGATTTGGAATGGATAAGGTCACTATGTGTGGACAGTAGGTTGATAGTGAGATAGTATCTTTACTGGGTTACAAAATTGCATATCTGATAGTGGAGCCATGTGCATATGAGGTGTTTGACATAGGAGGACGAGAACACTTGTAGAGTTGAGTTGTGGTTGTCTAGAGTGGACTAGGCCTAATGTTCAACAACAACTTGAGAATAACCTTGAAATGACAAAAATTCAATTGCAACACTTTCTGAGAGGGAAATAAGACTGAACCAAGAGGATATTATGTAGGCTCAGAAGGAGTCTGGCTTCAAAGGGAGACTAGGAAGGATATTCAACTACCTAGTGGATGTCTAACCTTCAAGGTTGAAGCGATAGAGTGGAATCTCCCAAGTCATGCAACGAAATTCAAGAACTATTCGAGGACATTTATGGTACATGCAAGGAAAGTAATGGTACATGCAAGGATAGTAATGGACCATGCAGGAAATTCATGGTCATTTAAAAGAAGACGTCGCACATTCGAGGATAGCCATGGCCATACAAGGAAAATTCATGGAGCTAGATATTTCTGCAAGTCATTAGAGGATATTTCACCCTAAAAGTGCCCTTGAAATTTTCACGTGCATAATATGTAAACCAATCCAAATCCTTTAAATTTAAAAAGAGGTACATGTAAATATTTTGGAGGGGAAATCTAAACAATTACCTTTTTTCATTGTATTTTTGGTTTATCTCCTTATATTTTCACTCAAATCTCAAGTGTAATCACTCATTGGTTGCAGAATTAAATTTTGCATCCAATGAGTACCCATTATGCATATTTTTGAGAAGACTCACAATGATAAAAAAAATTGAAGATACATTAAAAAAAGTGTATTTAACACAATTTTTTTTTTATGTATCTTCAATTTTTATCAATGTGGGTCTTTTCAAAAGAATACAAAATGGGTACTTGTTGCATGCAGAATTTAATTCTGCATCCAATGAGTGTCTACACTTGAAATTTGAGTAAACCTATAAGGAGACAAGCCAAAAATGCATTCAAAAAAAGTACTTTTCTTCCTTTCCCTCCAAAATTCATAACCCTTATTTTATTATTTTTCCTTAGGAGGCCACTTTTAGGCTGAAATTTCCTCTAATGATGTTATCTTCCAAGATCCAATTCTTCCAAAAGGGTGTGGTTGTGGATTATATTTAGAGGTAGGGCCACTTCCAAGTAGTGGTGGAAATGCCTTCCTCACTAAGAGGGGGGCGTTGAAATTTGTGTAACTCGAAAGGTATTTCTGAGTGGAGAAAACCCACAAAAAGAGAGTTGTTAGATGTGGAGCCTGATTATATTCCCGATTCAAAGGTCTTGTTTTTGTTGCGGTTGGATCCCAATCCCTGACGAGGGGTGTGGCGGGGCTTGGACCCCACTATTTTTACTTGGGGGGGTCCCAAGGGGGGATATTTCATGTTTAGAGCCCTCCATGGGGAGGGTTCAGGGGCAGCGCCCTCAAAGAAGAAAAATAGATGAAATTTTTTCTTGTAAAATATTGTAATCACGTAGTTAATCAGGGTCGTTCATTAGATGGATGATATGACAGTAGAAGTTATGTTTAATTTATGTTTTTTTTCCATAGAAGGAAACACCTCGGTTTATATGAGGGAATTGTATAACATATGTGTATTATTATTCTAAGCAAGAAAGAGAGAGGAGATTGTGTGAGAGTGAAGAGGAAATTACAGCAGATATGTTGTAGGTTGTATCTCTTCATTTTCCTAGAAAATGTAAAAGGAAGGTCTGGTTTTTTCTCCATGGACATAGCTCAAATTAGGCGAGCCACATATATCTTGGTCTCTCTTGTTCTATGCATTTCTGTATTTGTGTTTCCGAAATATTTTGTGTGTTTCCTTGCTCCGTTAATTAATTTCTAATAAGAGAATGTGGAAAAGACACCCAAGGTTTGGCGTTTTTACCCAAAGGAAGGGACTTGAAACCTAAGAAAAAGAATTTAATTTGTTTTTGAGTCATGGGTAAAATTTTATAATTAACTTTTGTATACTTGTAAATTCTTCGTGTTTTGATGGAACGGAGCGCGAAGATCATAGGAGTCAAAAGGGGCTTTAGTCCCTTAGTTTGTTAGAAGATAGGGAGTTTTGTGACCCTCCCATGATCCGCGGACCATTGTATTGTAAAAGAGAAGGCTATATATAGAGGAGTCATAGCGAGTCTAGAAAGTAACTTGAATAGAAGATCATTGTATGGGAAAGTAAGCTAAGATAGGGAAGTTTGTTTCTTGTACTTAGGCAAAGGGGAAGGCTCCTGCTATTGAGTGCGTGAGGACCTTGGTAAGTCCATAGGTTGAGAGTGTGAGGCCCTGTAGCTGAGTGCGCGGGGAAGATGAGTCTGCAACAGAAATATTATATCAATAAAGATTGTTTTTGAAGCTATAATCGTGTATCTGTGCATCTGTTTTTACTTATGCAGTTTCTATATTTTCACTATGTTATCTAAATTTGGATGAATGAACGTTTAATTAATGCATGAAAGTAATAGATCAGTTACAAGGGGGCGATAAACCCCCTTGTACGTTGTGTGGGGCGCTATTGGGGGGTCATAGGGGATGCGGAAGCCCCCCATTGTCTAGGGGTTTAAGGGGGGAAATAGACTTACTTGTACATTGCATCGGGCACTGCGGGGGGGTCACAGGGGGGACAGTAGCCCCCCTCTATGGGCTGCCCCGGAAAAAAGAAAAAAATAATAATAAATAAAATAAATAAAAAAAATAATAATAATAATAATAAAATTAAAAAAATAAAAAATAAAATAAATTGGACTCTATATTAGGTGGGCGGACCTACCTATGGTTTTGTGCATGGATTTCGCACATGGTTTTGGGCGCGATGGTTTTCGATCCATGGTATTTTGTAGATCCAGTCAAGGGAACTACAGTTATGTTCTAATCCAAGGTTAATGGATGCTTCGGCATGTATATATATGTATTGTAACATTGAAAGGAACATAATGAAAAATCAATCTAGTAGTCCCAATTTTGGGATCCAGGTTAAAATCTCTGTGTATATTTGTTTTATGTGTTATGCTCTCACCATTTTTTATTTTGTGTGTTTAGAATTCATATGCAGGTAATTTATGTACGGGGTTAAAACCTACATTTGGTATTAGAGTTGTTTTGGCTTCAAGGGGATGCCTTTGCTGTTGAGGGGTTTTGCTCAAGCCTGTGGTAAACCCTGTATAGTGGGAGATCTACAGGATCGATTCTTGTGGTGAAAGAAGATGGCAAGCAGTGGAAATATAGAGATCGAGAAATTTAATGGTCAAAATTTTGAGTTGTGGAAACTCAAGATGGAGGATCTACTGGTGGATAAATATTAGTGGATCGCAGTAGATCCAAGTACTAAACCAACGGTAGTGTTCGATGAAGAATGGAAGAAATTGGGTCAGAAGGAAAAAATCACAATATGATTGTCTCTCATATTCAGTATTGTTGAATGTATTAGGGGAAGCTACAGTGAAGGCTTTGTGGGAAAATTTACGGACTTTGTACCAATCCAAGTCTCTGGTGAATAAAGCGTTCCTACGGAAAAAGTTTTATAACCTGAAGATGAAAGATGGAGATTCGGTGACAGAGCATCTGAATGCATTTAATACTATGGTAAGCCAGTTATTATCTATCGATATTAAAATTTCAGATGAAGATAAGTGCATCAATTTGTTGTGTTCTCTACCAGATTCATGGGATAGTCTGGTTGTTGCAATAGGTAGCAATGCAACTGCCTTGCAGTTTGATGAAATAGTCTCATCCTTGTTGACAGAGGAGATGAGATGGAAAAATATGGAGATTCAGAATGGTGATGCCTTTCCTATACGAGGACGGTCCCAAAACAGAAACAAAAATAATTCCTCGAATGGGAGATCTAAATCTAGAGGGAAATCTAAATATCCAAGCAAACATGTAAAGGTGTGATGGAAATGCGGAAAGGAAGGGCATTACAAAAGGGACTGTAAATCTAAAGCTTTTGATAAAGGAAAGGGATCTGATTATGCTCCTTCTGTAGAGGTGAAAACCACCTCAGATTAAGGCATGGATGTGTACTTAGCTTCTTCTTCAAGTACACATGTAGATCATGAGGTATGGTTGATTGACTCAGGTGCATCTTTTCACTTCACTCCCAATAGAGAGTGGTTCTGCAAGTATGAGAAATATGATGGTGGTGATGTATTCTTCGGGGATGACAGGAAGGTTAGAATCATTAGTCATGGAAAATTCAAGTTGAAGTTGCAAGGTGGAAGGATTAGAACACTTTCGGGTGTTCTACATAATCCTGCATTAGCTAGAAACCTAATGTATGTAAGCAAGCTAGATGATGCAGGTGCAAAAACAGTGTTCGAGAAAGATACCTGCAAGATGGTTCGGGGAGCGATGGTATTTAATGTGGGGAGTTCAGATTGGAACTCTGTACAAGCTACAAGGTAGCACTATTATTGATGGGTGCAACAGTTATGTGGTTCCTGAAAGTGGAGCAAAAAATCTAGTAGTCTTTGGAGAAAAGACCATGCTATGGCATCAAAGGCTTAGATATATTGGAAGGAAGAGCCTTCGAATACTTCATGGTAAAGGTATGATAGAAGGTATATCTAATAGCTCTCTGGATTTTGATTTCTATGAAAATTGTGTATATGGGAAGCATAATCGGGTGAGTTTCCCCTCTGGTGGTAAGAGCGCGAAACAGATATTAGAGCATGTGCACAGTGATGTGTTTGGACCTGTGTTGGTTCCATCACTGGGTAAGTCTATGTACTATGTATCATTTATAGATGACTTCTCAAGGAATACATGGATATATTTCCTCAAGAAAAAATATTAAGTCTTTGATAGGTTTAAATAATTTAGGGCTCTGGTGGAAAACTAGACAAAGAAGAAGATAAAGGTGCTAAGGACAAATAACGATAGAGACTTTTGCAAGAAGGAATTTGAAGATTTTTGTAACAAGTGTGGTATAGCATGGCAGAAGACTACTCCATACACACTTGAGAAAAATGGAGTTGATGAAAGAATGAACAAGACATTAATGGAAAGGGCAAGAAGCATGCTCAGTGGTGTCGAGTTAGGACAGAAATTTTGCACATAGGCGGTGGAAACTACATCTTACCTGGTCAACAACTCACCTTCATCAGCGTTGGAGGATAAGACTCCACAAGAGGTATGGACTAGTAGGAAACCTTCTCTTACACATCTGAGGGTATTTGGATGTGATGCATATGTACGTGTTCCAAAGGAGAAAAGAACAAAGTTGGATAATAAATCTGAAAAGTGCATCTATATTGGGTATAGGGATGGTTCAAAAGGTTATAAGCCTTGGAACCCAGTAACAAGGAAGATTGTGTACAGCTGAGATGTGGTGTTTAGAGAGGTGAAAGATGTTATTAAACATGAAGTCCTACCAAAGGAACCTGATAAGATTGAGTTTGAGCTAAAGGAGCAAGAATCAGACTCTACAGTAGAAGAGGAATCAGAAGATGAAGAGCCACAAACTCTGGTTGTGAGAAGGTCTGTTCGAGAAGGAAGGCATCTAGAAAGGTATAGTCCATCTGCTTTGTGTTCAAATTTTTCTTTATCTATTATTGATGATGATCCTAGAACTGTGAAGGAAGCAGTAGATTAAGAGGACGGAAAACTCTGGAAAGAGGCCATGGTTGATGAAATGGCATATTTGCACAAAAATGAGGCTTGGGATCTGGTGGAGTTGCTGACTAGAAGGAAACCCATTGGTATCAAATGGGTGTTCAAGAAGAAGATGAATGTAGAAGGAAAGGTGGAGAAATACAAAGCTCGGTTGGTAGCAAAAGGTTATTCCCAAGTGTCGGGAGTTGATTTTGGTGATACTTTTTCACATGTTGCCATGGTAGCTTCTATTAGGTTACTTTTATATGTTGTTGCTTCTTTTGATTTTGAGGTAGAATAGATGGATGTGAAGACAGCATTTCTTCACGGGGATCTAGAAGAAGAGATCTGCATGAAGCAACCTGAAGGCTTCGCGGTGAAGGGTAAGAAAGAACTGGCATGCAAGTTAAAAAAGTCTATGTATGGGTTAAAACAGTCACCAAGGATGTGGTATCAGAAATTTGATACATTTATATGGGGACTTGGCTTCACCAAAAGAAAAGTAGATCATTGTGTGTATTTTAAATTAATTTCTGACCGTGTTATTTATCTAGTCTTGCATGTGGATGATATGTCTCTAGTTGGAAATGACAAAGAAATTATCCATGATTTGAAGACCAAATTGTCCTCCAAATTCGACATGAAATATCTTGGTGCTACAAACTATATTTTGGGCATGGAAATTAAATGAGATCAGGCAAAGAGGAAGCTTTAGTTAAACCAAAGGAAGTATTTCGATACAATATTGCAGAGGTTTAATATGCAGGATAGTAAACTGGTGAAGTTTCCTATTCGTGTAGGTGTAAAGTTATCTATTGAACAGTGTCCCAAGACACAAAAAGAGGAAGAGGACATGTCATGTGTTCCATATGCAAGTGCAATAGGTAGCCTGATGTGTGCGATGGTCTATAATAGACTAGACATTTCACATGCAGTGGGAGTATGGAGCAAGTTTATGTCAAAACCAGGGAAGGAGCATTGGACATCAGTTGTTACACAAAAAATTGTCACCATGACTTTCTACAGTTTGTGTGAGTCCATCACCACTCATACATACCTCCTTTTCAAGTCTTAAGCCCCAGCTCTTCATGTCAAGCCTTGAAAATGGGAGAAAGACCTTAAAAATATCTTAAATCCTGGTTTCGCACTTTCTCCTAGCATTGCCTGCGATGCCGCACCCAACGGTCATGTCCCCTGCGAACCTGACCACTCTATCTGTTAAGTGATGGGTGCGAACCCCTGTAAAAGTTAAAAAAGCGTGAGTTCGCTCTTAAAAACTCACCTTGGGTCACTTCTGGACGCTTCTAGAAGGAAATTACGCTGGCAAGTCCACTCCACCTTGGTTCATCCATTCCATAACTAAGGGAGCTAACTCCATGATATGAGGTGCTTATCCCATTGAAGGAGGAACTTATCCCTTCAATGGTGGACCTGCAACCTCCTCCATTTGCACTATAAATTCAGGCATTGGGCTGGTTGTAGGGGAGGTTGAAAGCTAAAGATTCTTGAGGGTAAATGCTGCTGGAAATTAGACTTCCTTTTTGAGATTGTGAGAGGAGAGATCACATACCTTTCATTTCATTTGGGAAGTGAGTGAGGCTTGTTAAAGTAGAAGAGATTCCTGCTGGACCCTAGAAAGAGCTTGTGCAGCATCAAGGTGAAGGTTGTAAGGTTCTTTTATTCATAAAGTTAATACAATCAAGTTTGTTTTTCTCAATGAACTGTCTCTAATGGTTTATTTTATGAGCTCCTTGAT
>APFE031558181.1:0-44896 GCA_000404065.3 Pinus taeda
GAAATGGAAATAAACCAGCTAGGGCGATGGTAGCTTATCTCTGAGAAGAGATGTGGTGACTACATGCCTCTGAGCTGTGTTACAATGAGGCTCAGAGGCCTATTTGTTGTTGAGAAACAATGAAAAACCCTTCACATCCCAAAACCTAACCCTAGAAGATGAAAAGCCAAATTGTAGGCCCCGTTTGGGTAAATTGGTACATCAATTTCCCGGGGTCGTAACTTTGGCATATGATCTTTGTTTGACGTGTGCGATAGCTCGTTAGAAAGATCTATCCGAGAACTACCACTTTGGGAAGGGAAACATTGGTCCATGGACCTATGTTGCCCCCAAAGTTCCCAAAAAACGTCGTTTAGGGCCTCAAAACGTCTCCAGAAGTTTAGAACCCGAAAAACTGCTAAAAATAGTAAGTTGTGCTACAATTAAGGAAACTGAAAATGTTGAGAGAAAAAATGATGGGGGTCCAGATGGACTTGGCAGGTGGCCACCAATATCCATCTGGATCAGGCTCTTCCCCCAACTGTACCCATACTTCAGGGTTGGTTTCTTGAAAGGATGTTGGTCATGTCCCCGTTACGGGTCTATGTGATGTAATTCCAGTCCTCCTCATGTTTTTTTCGTTCCCTTTTTTCTTTGCGTACATCACAAATGTTGTTATTCCAGAGGTCTCAATTTTGCAAATTCACTCTGATATCACATGTCACATACCCATGTAAGCATTATATAAAAATATATATGTAAACATTGTTGGGAATAACATTACACGTATAAGTATTAACAATGTTTACAAAATGACAAAGTCCTATACATTAATATTATACTTAATACTTAACCTACTTATATTTGTTGATTGAATTAATGATTTGACTCAAGATTAGATACAATTATTACCGCCTTACGTGGTTGGTCTGAGGGACGGTGGGTGTTTTTATTACATCACCACAAAATTTACATTTCCAGTCACTGATATATCCCTGCATTCAATGTTCTGGGTGACGTGACTACCCAGGCCCGACAATGGGATGAACATAAAAACCTCCATTGCCCTCCAGCTAGCCCTCCTAGCCTCGGTACTTGATCTTCATCCACGGACACTATTGTTTTTCGATGTCTCCACTGCATGCCTATCTCCTCGGCATACACTGAACCGGGTTATTGTTTCCTTTCGTAGTGCGAATGGTTTTCTGCTTTGTCTTATCCTTCAACATGGTTATTCTGTGCATAGATAGTGTGTTTTCTTCTCTGGTTGAAGTCTTTACTTATCGATGGACCTGGTCTCTATAGAATTATGGAATCCTACTCCTTGTACAACCATGTGGGGACAACCCTAGACCCAGTTTGCATCTCAAATAAGATCATTGTCTTAATTCCGAGGGTTTTTAATTTATTGAAATAATTTACATTTCTGAAGAAGTAACGATGCTAATCCTTGGTCCTTAAATCTTGTAAGGAAGAAGTTTTGGGTCGCGAGACTGGGAAAAAGCTAGAGCTTGGATCTCCAAAGTGGTCTTCTCCTCTGGATTGAAACTATCCAGTCTCCTTATCGGGTACAGCTTGAGCCGAAGGTGTTTTTCCTCTTTGGTAGCTTTTGTAGATAGCCATAATTTATTAATGGCGATTTCTAGTCTCTGAAAGTTCTTAATGTATATGTTCTAAGTTATTATTACATCTTAGGTTTGATACATTATGGGTCTTATTACAAACTTGATTTTGATACATTCTGGGTCTTATGGCGAACTGGGTTTGCTATAAAGCCTTGTTGGCTTAGCTCGGCCTATGAGCGCGGGACCCTAGCTAAGTGGAACCAAGTTTTAATTATATTTCTCTACCAACGGACTATGTCAAATGGGACAAGCTTTTCATCTCGAATGTTAATATATGAATGATTTATTACCACGGACTTGTCATTCTTATTGTTCATATTATTTATATTTTTACCTCAACCTGTTCTGGATTGGATTGTTCTCTGTGAATGAGATGGTTAAATGTTTTCATGTGTGTTGTTTTTGGAACTCATATGTCTACCCGTGCTATAGTTTATTTATGAAGTTTCAAAGCTAAATGCTAGTTCATGGCCAAGTGCGGCAAGCTCTTTAACCATCAATAAGCAATATTTTACTTACTAGTTCTTTAATAGAAAATAACTCTTACCGCCTACTCTTTGTATATTAGAATTATTGTCAATGTTTTAATCCTTCTCTGGCTAACAACTGTATCTAAATTTACACTGTTTATTGGAATTTGTTATTATTTCATATAGAACATCTGTTATGCCAAGGACTTCTCTCAATAGGCCAGGTGTGGCCGTAGTAATGTAACCCTGTTTTCTACTGTAATAATTTACTTCTCTCGATTATCTGGTCTTGTATTTTGCATCAAACTTGTTACAGTTGTAACAATCTACTGTGGTAAAGTTAATTGAGAGAGTCTTGTCCTTTTCTATGAAAGGAGTTTTGAGGGTTTATATAGCTTACTCATTTTATATTGTTGCCTATCATTCCTTACATGGCTACAACAATTTTAATTATGATTGTTTCAAAATTCCTCTCTTGAACATACAGTAAGTGATTTGTTTGTTATCAATACTATATTTCGTTTTACTGCACAAATTAACATAAGTTTTCTTACTTCTGTCTGAAGTACTTTGTTTCCCTTTCCCATTTTTAAAGAACTATAACTCTGCAATCAATCATTATTGTACCTGTGCAATACAAATTTATACTTATCTGAGTTATTGTTGAATCCCAGACAAGAGCCTTCTACCAGACTTTGGCTTTTGTTGCTCTTTTCCTCCCAACCGTGAGACTGCCTTGCCGAGCTGTCTCCCCTCGAGTTGTTCCTCGTACACAGGAACTATCTTTGAGACTATACTCTCTCATAGGACAGATATTGGGTCCCAACCAGACTTAGTTCTGGGAATCTGCCTGACTCTTCAGTGCAGAATTCCTCTTTGATTAATTATTTTCCTTTTCTCCTTTTGATCTCATATACCCCTATCCTCTTGATATTTCTTGAATAAATCTTCAAGAAATCAGTTAGGGACAAGTAATTTTCAATCCTAACTACTTAACATGTGAAAACAATATTTACATATAATTGTTATTCCATTCCTGCATAACTTAATTTAGTAAATAGTTTTTATGAAATAATAATACTAATCAATTTGTTTAGTTCTGTAGTAAATTAAATATTTACATTCATTGGGGATATCACAAATTGTTTATTTATGTAATGTAAAGGATATTTCCCCCTTGGATAGGTTATTTATCAAGTTGTTGATCTATCGTTTCTTCTATTTTGTGAGTTGGTTGCATAACACTGAATTAGCAAGCCGAATTTTTGGAAAAGGGCTGAAATATGAGGTATTGGAGCAAGTTTGATTGCCATTGACTTCATAGTAGAGAAGCTCCCCAAAGAAGAGGTTGACTTGGTCTTGGAGGTATCTTTGTCAAGGGTCTTAGGTCTTGGAATTTGTCATTTGAACATTCTATAAGAAGAGAATAATTCCTGTGGATATTTCTCTCAAGAGGAGAGGTTTTGGCCCTGGCTAGCAGCCTACATTTTGTGTCCTCTTGTCTGTTTGATCTTCATAGTTTGGTAGTTATTTGATGAAAAACATAATAATAATCAAGTGAAAGAAGAATCTAATCAAGTTAAGTAAAATAACATCACAAGCAGTTATCAAAGTAAGAGAAATCACCCTAATTAAGATGCCCCTAGATTTCTCAACACCTTGTAACAGAGTTTGAAATGAAGGATTTGGGGCTTATGCACTACTTTCTAGGCAAGGAGGTGTAGCAAAAAAATGGGGAGATTTTACTTGGAAAAGGGAAATACTGCATCGAGAGCCTCAAGAGGTTTGGGATGGAGGATTGCAAAACCATGTCTACACCCATGATCATGAATTGGAGGAAGGTAGACACATCTAGAGAGAAGGATGTGGTCCCCACCTTATACATGAATTTGATTGGCTCTCTCATGTATTTGATGAACACTAGACCATATATATCCTTCACAATAAACTCTCTCAATTAGTTCATATTTGAATCAAGGAGAGTGAATTAGATAGTGACAAAGCATGTGTTGTGGTATTTGTGTGGTACAATCAAGTATGAGATCAAATATGCTCGAGGTGATGGTATCAGGTTGGTGGGATATACTGACACAAACTAGGAAGGTAGTATAGTGGATAGGAAAAACACTTCAGGGTCATGCTTCAACATGAGATCAAGAGTTGTCTCTTGGTACATCAAGACATATAAGGCTGTGGCACTGAGTTCTACAAAGGCAGAATACATAAAAACTGACATGGCGACATGTGAGTCCATATGGCTTCAAAAGTTGTTGGTAGCCTTGTTTGGTCAGAGGGTTGAGACAACAGTGATACACTGGGAAAATAATAGTTGCATTAGGCTATCTGAGAATCTGGTGTTTCATGACAAGTCTAAGCATATATACATTAGGTATCACTTCATCAAGGATTGTGTATAACACATGATATTTCAACTACAGTATATACTTTTAGATGAGTAGGTAGCATAAATTTTAACAAATGCCTTAGGGAAGGTGAGATTATCTTCTTTAGAGATAATTTGGGTTTTATGCATAACACCTTCCTCACTAAGAGGGGGTGTTAATTTGTGTAGCTCGGACAGGGGTTCTAGTCTCAGGTGGTGTCTATAAGGCTAGAAGCATAGATGGATTAACTATCTCCAATACCCAAAAAAGGTTTCTAAGGAAAATTATCTTAATTTGATTTAATTAGTGAGATTAATTATTTTCCTAACTTTAACTTAGGAGAAGTGGTTAATTAATCAGTATTAATTAAGACAAGTTGATTTCTCTCTAGTGAATTCTAGAAAAGTGACTTGATGGGGTCAAGATGATATTAGCCATTGATTGGAGTTAGATTGTGGTTGTTGATTGCTTAACAAGAGATTATAAGAGGAGATTGATGGGGCTTTGGAAACACAACAAATTGCAGTGAAATCAAGTGTGCAATGATAACATGGAGGACACCAGTAGTTGGGTTCAATAGTGATTGAAGAACGTGTTGCCAGAAAAATATTTCTTCACATTGATTTCCATATTCTCAGTGACAAAAGGAGATCGATTTTATTCTACAGAGGTTGAATTCTCCAAGTGTGTGAATTGATTAAGGATGTACAGCTACCAGAGGAAGAATGAATTTCCCAATTAAAGTCGATTTGCATGAAAGAAATCGAGTTTTCCAGTAGAGGTCGAATTTGCAGTGGAGGTCATCATATTATGCTAGGGAGTGCAAGTATTCAAAGGAGGCTAAGTTATCTGCTAGGGTCGAACATGTGGATCAATTCAGGGTTCCAAAGGAGGGTCGAATTGATTTTGAAAGGCCCAATTGCTTTAAGGAGGTCAAATCATCTAGCAGAAGTGAAGAAAATAGTTTGTTAGAGGTTTTCTAATTTTACAACAAAAAATGTCTGTAATTTCAATTACAGATTTGTTGAAGAATAATAAAACTCGTATACGCATAACTAGTTTTCCCCATGCTGGGGTTTTTTCTATGGAAATTTGTCGAAATATGTCGGTGCCTATTATTTTGTGTGTGATATTTTCTCAATTCCTATGATTTAATTTTGGTGAAGTTGTAGTAGTGTTATTCAGTATTTTTCATATATAATTTACAGAATACAAATAATCTCTTAACGAGAGGTGAACAATAACCAGATTAACTGCAATAGTTTTAAGAATTTCATAGAGTTTTGTCGAGGCATGCTCCAAAAATGAACCACTTTCAACTGCATTCCCAAATGAACAAATCTAGTGAAAGATCATCAAAGTGTGCTTCCATTCCTAAAAAAAATTGCTTCTTTGTGTATTTTGCACTTCCATTTTTTTTGTAAATTAGGAGAATCGATAGACCTATAGTCTATTGTCGAGGAGGCTTGAGTTCGAGTCAAAGGACTACCCCTATACTCCTAATCCGAACACAACTGCCAACAAGAACACTATGAGTTAACAGAGTTTCAAAACTGCATGGGCCCCAATATCAATTAGAAAATTCTTTGTGATATGAGACATACACCATTCACACTCCCACTTCACACGTCACTCTGATGATGCTCATGGGGCATGGCCTATGGATTTCCACCTAGCTTCCTACTTGATTACATTCAAATGAAATATGCAGACACTGATTATTATAGGGAGCTTGAGGTGTGATATGTTTTCGTTGTCTCTGAATATGTAATGATGAGGGTACATGCATGTAACCATAGTTGAAAGAAGAAAAGACATTCCTAACCTACTATCCATTTAAATTAATCATTGGTATGTTCCCCATGTAGAAACAACATTTATCAAATGTAACCCTATACTTACAAGGAGAAACAAGCATGCAAATTTATTATCAACTTGCTATATAGAGTCATAACAGGTAGGAATAATATCGTTTGGTAGGTACTCGATACCCCCCGCGACTAGGTAACTAAATGGTCTTGAATGCCCCAGGAAATGATGCTTTCTATGGTAGAGGATCTTCCAAGATTGATGTTTCCAATGAAATAATAAATGACATCAATGTAGCTTTATGTTGAAGATGTTGACTATTTACAAAGGTTCTACCCAACCAATGCAGCGTTTGGCAACATTGGTGCTTTGATAGGTTGTGAACGCTTCCTCTGCAAAGAGGTGTTGAAGCACTTGCAGTCTATTTCATAGTTTACTATCGATTATCTTGCTTAAAATTCTATTAGTTTTGTTGAGAAATCTAGGGCATCAAGTATTAATTGATTTCTCTACTTATGATAATTGTTTGTGGATGCTTTTTACTTCTTAGATTATAATCTTCTTTTTCTCATGTTCTTATATTGATCTTCTTCATCAAACAACTACCAATACACAAACCATAAGAGATAAGAGACACAGAATATAGGCTATCAACCAAGGCCAAAACCTCTCCTACTTGAGAGGAAAACCCGAAAAATTATTCTTCTTATAGAGACTTCAATTGATGAATACCAAGACCAAGACCCTTGACCTATTTTGCCTCTTCAAGACCAAGAAACAATGCTTTGATGAGATTCCTTCTTGAATCAACCTTGATGCATTTTCCTCCTACTTTGGTCAACACAAGTCAAATTATCAGCATTTCTGAAATTTTCGGTCTCTTCCACAGATCTGCAACTCTCATCCTATCTATACCCTTGTAATTTACACGTGTGGTTTGTTTGGAGATATCTTCCTTCTTCGCTTGACTAGGATAGTCAATCTTGTGACCTCGGCTAGTATTTATGCTAATATAGAGATATCTTCTTATCTTCTTTGTTGATTGTGGAAACCCTACTATAAAGCCCTTAATACAAGTCACGCGTGTGAATAAAAGTAACCAAAAACGGTGCCAAAACAAGCTCGGATTCCCCTCCTTCCCACACCAGATAAGAGACTTCTATCTCTCTTTCTTATACTTCCTAATGTACTTCAGATGCAAAACCAAACTCTGTGTCTAGGATGAAAGTCAAGTCGCATATAAATAGTATTTTGTCCATGTAAATTAACCGACATGCCTTTTGGAGATCATCTTATTTTCAAATTAAGCCGAATTTAGGCAAATGCTTATGCTTGGTCTTAGAGAGCTACTTGACATTTATATTAACTCATATACAAATATAATATGCCCAAGAAGGGTCCTTCATACATGACATTGACTTTTATGACTAGATGACAAAACCTAAAGGTTCAAAATGGGAACCTTAACTAAAATAAAATCCATTGATCATGAAACCCATGAATCAAGTGCTACAAAAATTATTTATTTTCTTATTTTCATCAATTGAATAAAATTCACAATTATATGTCATTATGAAGACCAAACCTAGTTACACTTTTCAACACTCCCTCTTAACTATGGAGGTATTCATAATGGTACTTGGCCAGTCTCAGTCTGAAGAATTTCTTATAAGAAGAGTCAGATTGGTAACCCATCTATTTAGCATCATATCAACCAACATTGTCCCACAGAAACGCCTTGAATAACAACTTTTTCTCTCCACAATATCTAAACAAAATGTTGGCGAAACCAATTATGCATAAACATCCTCATCATTGTCACTCTCATAACATACCCCACCCAGGTTCTCAGGGTGTGTTCCACCAGGACTATTCTTATCTTGGATTCCTAGTCCTTAGAATATCGGTCCTCTACGACTTCTCTTATATTGGATTCCCTAACTCATCCTCAAAGAGTATTAGATGCCAAATGTTTACCCAACCCGCCATTTTCTCTTCCAAAGTGAAGACAAGAAAGATGTGTCTATATCTCCCTCTTAATTAGGGAGGACATATCTATTCCAATAAAGGAATGTATTCATTCCTACTGAAGGAATGTACCTAAGCTCCCTCTTGTCTTAAAAATTACCACGTTTCTTCCAAGTAAGAAACTTGTTTCCAAGCTCCCTCTTAATTAGGGATCTACAGTAGCTCCTAAGGTCGAGATGATGGGACAACCAGTTGCTTGAAGACCTCCTCCTCACAATGTCATGAACTTATTTTCATTATCTAGGAGTCTTCATGTTTGGGACTTCTTCATAGGGCACAGACCATCTATCACTTTCATCCATGAGTTAGTCATGTCATCATCGGAAAGTGATCCATCAGCTCATATATGGCCTTCCTTCATGCCATGTTTCCTTCTTCATTCCATGTTTCCATAAGGATCTTTCATCCTACTACATGGGCATCGATGGTGGAATATATCCATGGATCTTCCCTTGGTAGCCCTGCATAAACCCATCCAGATATTGTTCAAAAATAAGTAATGAACATATAAATCAAAATTACCTTTGTGATTTTCTTTCATCATGACATCTTTTATTTTGCATCAGCATCTTGCATGCATATCGACGCATATCCCAAACATATATATTGTCAAGAGTCTCTTTCTTTTTCAGACTCCATCAGAGTGTTCATATCTTTCATGGACATATCCTAGTCAAATCTTCTTGGTCTTTCAGATGTTGATTGTCTTTACCATGGTTGCATATTCCACGATCTCTTCCTTCCTTTCTTTACACATTTCATTCCCAAGAATTTCCAATCAAAATTCCTCTAGATGTTGTCAACCACCTTATATATGAGGACATATTATGTTAATTTCATCTAGACAATGCCTTCTTGTATCCTTTTAGAGGAGGAGATCCATTTTCTTTTCATCATGCTCTCAAGATAGAGCATTGATCCATTTTACCTACAACCATATGACATGACTCTTCAATATTGAACACAAACATACATACCTCATTTTCCTTTGGGTCATCCAGACTTCCTGTAATAGCTCCCTTAATTGAAAAAGCTTCAATCCATTTCTCTGCCTCTTTTATGTCATCATACCATTATCCCATGAATTCCACAAGTTTGAAATTCTTGATGAAACATTTTCTTCCCCTTATGATCGGTGAACCTTTCAATGAAGATTCCATCAGACAATCTTGAGGATGTAAAGTATCCCCATCAACAGATGTTTCTTTTTTACATATGTATGATGAACCTTATACTAGATGACCTTGCCACTTATGTTTCCAATGAGATTCCCAAGAGCTATATCCTTGACTTCCATAGATTCTATCAAATTTTCATGCTTCTCTATGATGATGTCCCAAACTAATGCTTCTATGATGCATTGATGCATCCCATTATTTTACTTAGTGAATTATGATAGCCATATCTTACAAAAAAAGACGTAGGAACTTGAAAAGAACTTGTGTGAGGAAGACTATCCCAATAATAGAGATCTCTTACTTCCTCTTTCTTGTACTTCCTCTTTTCAGCTTCCTCTACTTCTTTAGTGATATGGGCTTCTTCTCTTCCTCTTTTGTTATTGTCCTTCTTGGTCTTAGGATAATACCTTTCGTAGTGTCCATATTCTTGACACACATAGCATTGGATCTTAGCCATGTCCTTTTTATTTTTCCGATAATCAAACTTTCAAAATTTTCCTTTTCTTCTTGCCATTGTAGCATAAGCTTGATTTTGCTCACCTTCTCCCACATCAGATTTTCCCTTTAGTCTAGATTCTTAAAACTTGCACAATGACCATAGATTCTAGAATGGAGTAGCTTCTTTCTTCCCATAAATACTTGAAGTAAAGTTACCACAGTCCTTTGACAGTGCATTTAATACAACTGTAGCCATTTCTCTATCAGACATGACTTCTCCCAGACCTTGTAGTTGATCCTGAACCTCAGATATCCTCATAAAGTAAGAGGTTATTCCATCTTCCCCTGACATATTCAGCTTATAGATTTCTTTCCTTAATGAGATGACTTCTCCAGAAATGCTTACAGAATACAACTCTACCAGTTTGTCATAGATTTATTTTAAAGTTTCGAGCTTGGATACATATGGGATGAGGGGATATGTGATATTCCCACTTAGCAATATTGCTAAGCGGAAATATCAATTTTACCCAATTTTGGATAAATTTTCCCTTTCCCTTAGGAAATGTGGGTTTATAGGTCCCACATGAATTTTTGAGTTAAAGGGAAGCCCAAACATTAGAGGAAGGAGGAGAAAAATCAAGTTGTTAGCATTATGCGGGGGCCACCCATAGAGCAATGTGGCCCATAGGAAACACACACTCATTGGAGGGAGATTGGTGGGGGAAAGTAAAATTTGGGCCCACATGGGAATTTGGGAGGATATTTGACAAAAAGAGGAGGTGGCACTCATTTTTGGCCATTCATGATTATTTGAGAATTCTCTTAGACTAGCATGCTTGCGTTGAACTCAAGTCTGCAAGTGTTGTTGAGAATGAGGTTTCCAGGTGGAAATATCACCCCTTTCTTCAGTGGACCTTGAGTGTCAGCCCAAGGAGAAAGTCTCATCCTTTCCAGTTCGATTCGAGATCACAGAAGTGTGAGTGTGGAGCAGTTCCAGCAGTAGCAGTGCAAGCACTACGTAATACTTGGAGGTGTCTCACATGCGGGTTGAGGAGAGAAGGGAGTTTTGGGTTGAAACTTAGGGAGGAGTCCAGGAGGATATTTGTTGGTGATTGCAGTCATTTTGGGGGCATTCAGCAGCAGGCCCATTAGCTGGATCAAATTTCCTAACAACGATGTCATTGTGGGAAATTGGGCTAAAATCCCAAAGTCACCAATTGGCCAATTCCTTCGTGGGTTTTTGTGAGTATTTGGTGGAGAGCCCGGGGTTAGTTTCCCATAATTTTCTGAGTATTAGAGGAGGCCCTAGTAGCTATTCTTTACAACCTGCAGCTCATTTTCTCGGCATTTCAGCGTAGATACAAAGGGAGATCAACTAGTAGGTTTGGGATGTTGAAAAATGTGTAACTAGGTTCGGTCTTCATTAGTATGAAATATATTCTTGTATATATAAAATGAAAAAGAAATTATTATTATTGGAGCATGGGTTTCATTCTCAAGTTCTTTTATTTTATAGGTCAAGCACCCATTGAGTGCTTCTAGGGTTTGTCCTAGGTATAATAGTCATTGTCATATATGGAAGACCCTATGGGCACATTGTAAATTTTAAAAGAAAATTTAATGTCCTGAAAATGTCAAAATACCTCCAAGATCAAGTCGACCTAAGTGAAGAGACATGTCCTCCCTTGTAGGAAGCCTATATATAATAAGAATGTGTCCTCCATTTGGATCATTTCATTCACTCATCTCTCATATACGAAGAAGGAAGTAGTAGAAGGACGAAGAGGGGAGTGCGAAGAAGAAATCAAAGTGTTTGGGTCTCTCTACTTTCTTCTGGGAATGCAAAGTTAGGATTTTTGCGCTAGGAAAATCTAGAAGTTCGACTTTGGAAGCACGAAGAGCAAGAAGGAAAGCGAAGGTATCTTACGTTTTCCTACTGACCCTAAGACTCAAATCAAGGAAAGCGAGGTCAAAGGAAGAGCAACAAGAGGGATATTGAAGTCTCTTGGTTAAGCAACAACAGTTGCAGCAGTTCCTAGGGAAAAATTTTGGATTTACTGGGGAGATCAAAGATATTGTAGCAGGAGGTTGAGGAAGACTTGATCTTGGAGGGTACTTGTCTGAGCCTAGGTCATGGTATTTGTCAATTGAAGGATCTAAAAGATAAGAAGATATTTTACGAGCTTTCCCCTTAAGAGGAGGGGTTTTGGCGTTGGCTTGGAGCCAACATATTGTGTCATTTTTCTTACTAATTTGGTAGTTGTTTGATGTTTTGCATATTGAAGTAACAAAGATCAAAGCTAATAAGTAAAAAGCTAACACAAGCAGTTATCGAGTCAAGAGAATTAACATGTACATTTAACTATTGAATTCTCAACATGGTGTCAGAGCTTTGGTTATCTAAGGACTTCCTGAAGATATCCTCTACAATGAAGATGGACATCACAAATATTGCAAGACATCTCAAGAAAAACATCAAAGAGGTACAAAGTCTCATATTCTCTTCAAAGAAGGAATCAATCATAGAAAAAGATGGAGGACTCTTCTCTGCTCTCTCTGGAACATTTCAATTCAAAGACATCTGGGTAATTGATAGTGGTGCTTCAAGACACATGAATGGTCACTCTCACCAATTGAAGACCTTATCAAAAGGAAAATCTTGTTGTATAATGTAACTAGGTTCGGTCTTCATAATGCCTTGTAATTATGAATTTATGTAATGAATAAGACAAAGATAATAAAATATATTTTGTAATACTTGCATCATGGATTTCATGAGCAAGGAGTTTTTATTGTAGGTCAAAGACTTCTTCTTGATGTCTTTAGGAATTTGTCGTGTCATAAATATAATTAGAGTCATGTATATGAAGTCATGTTACACTCGTGTAAAGGACAAATTATTGATAAAATTGTATGCTCCAAGGCCTTGTCACTATCTCCTTGAAGACGTCCTCAAAACAAATAATGCACAAACTCAAGTCGGTGCCAAGTGAAGACAAAACTATTCATAGGTCCTGTCAGCTCATTCTCAGTGGAAACCCACTATATATACCCATGTGGACTTCACACAAATCACAAGAAGAACAGTTCGGATCTGTCTGAGATTTTGGATAGCTTCTGTGAAAAGAACAGTGAGAAAGAATGGGTTTTCTAGGTGTGTAAGAAGGAGACAAGTCAACGAAGTAAGGGTATGATATTTTGTGTGAAAGGAAGAGATATTTTAGTGAAGTAAAAGGGAAGCACATCATAGTAAATAAGGTCTCTTAGTTTTGGATCTAAGTCTGTAATGATAGTGCGAATTACAGTGTGTGAAATAAGGGAAGTCTACCACAGAAAAGAGACATCTTCAGTGTGAAAGAAGGAACTCACAAGTACATCTACATTTCGATCTTAATAAGAAAGGAAGCTAGATATAGCTCAGACTTGGGTCGGCATATCTCAGAAAGGAACCAGAGGTAAGCACTGTAAATAGGAAGCCTACTACCGCATTATCAAGGGTTTGGTCTTGGACTTTAGATA
Organism: Pinus taeda; assembly: GCA_000404065.3. Classification (NCBI taxonomy): domain Eukaryota; kingdom Viridiplantae; phylum Streptophyta; class Pinopsida; order Pinales; family Pinaceae; genus Pinus; species Pinus taeda. Next base: position 13,434 of record APFE031558181.1, read on the forward strand.
TATCTAAAGGATGCTGAAAATAGATCAAGAAGGAAACTCCAAGAGTAGGCCAAGGAAGAGTTTAGACTAGGGACCGAGTCTCCCTAGTGTTGGTGTAAAATAATGCAGAAAAAGAAGATCAGCATAAGGAGCTTAGAAAGAGTAGTGACAAGGTCTTGGAGGTATATTGGTGTCAAGCGTCTATGTCATGGTCATGGTACTTGTCAATTGAAGATCTATAAGAAGAATTACTTTTGAGTTTTCCTCTCCAAGAGGGAGAGGTTTTGGCCCTGGCTTGAAAGCCTAAATTTTGTGTCTCTTGTGCATTTGATAATTGACTTGATGAACAACATCATAATGTAAATAAGTATAAGATCTAAGAAGAATAAAAAAATCACAAGTAATTATCATGAAAGAGAAATTGAATTAAATGCCCTAATTTCTCAACATGGTATTGGAGTTAAGGTGTGGAATTCAAGAAAGGGTTGTTTTGCAAGAAGGCTCAAGGATCGAGTTTTAGGAAGGAGGTCAAAGATCAGTTTTCATGGAAAGCTTCAAAGAAAAGAGATCTACATTAAAAGGTCAAAACCCTATATCCAAGGAATAATACCTTCATTCAAAGAGTAGTTTGTAGAAATTGGAGAAACCCTCAAGCCATCTCAAGAAGATCAACAACCTTATTCAAAGGACCTACACATCAAGAAGATAATCTTTACCATCAAAGATTCTAAAGACATTTGGTGTTGAATCCTAATCAACATTATTGGAGACATCATCAAGCCAACATTTTGTTGAAGACATTGTTCAACACCATTGAAGACTTCATAAAATTATTATTCTGTTGAAGTCATCATCAAGCCATCCATGAGATTCAAGGATTCAAGGTGATTTATCCCTCTTCACATCTCTTGAAGAAGCTAATATAAGAGCGAGCTTCTGTTATCATTTACATCATCATCAACAAGGAAGATAATAGAAGAAGAAATCATATACTCAAGTAAGTATCTTAATCTCTTCATCTGAATCTGTCAAAATGACATTTTGTAAGGAAAACAACAAATTGTCTAGGACTACAAACTTTCTTGCATGGAAGAAAAGGACAGATCTAAATTTGATAGAAAATGAAGTTATGGATCACATCAAAGGGTCAGTGGCGAAACCTTCAAAAGAAGACTCTCAAACTTATGCCAAATACATGAAGGGAGACATAAGAGCCTAGAGGATTCATATAGAATCCATAAAGGACTCTCTCATTCCCTATGTATCAAAACTAGAATCTTTAAAAGAAATATACGACAAATTGGTGGAGATATTCTCAGCGAGTACTGTAGGAGAAGTAATATGTCTTAGACAAGAACTATACAAGTTGAAACTTTCTAGAGAGGAGGGAATAACTTCATACTCCATGAAGATACAAGATCAACTGCAAGAATTGAAATGCCTGATAGAGAAATGACTACATTAGTGTTGAATGCTCTGTTGGAGGGATGGGGAAACTTCACTTCAAGCATTGATTGGAAGAAAGAAGCAACACTATTCTAGAATCTGTGGTCTCTATGTAATATAGAAGACACTATTTAAAAGCTAAAAATCCATACAGGGTCAAATGAAGAAAATCAAGCATTTGCTGCCATGTCAAGGAGGAAAGGAAAATTTGGTAAATTTAGTCCTCAGAACAAAGGAAGAAACATGGATATGATATGATGTTATGGTTGTAATGAACGTGGGCACTATAGAAAGGATAGTCCCAAATCTAATAAGGACAAGAGGAAAAAGGAAGAATCCCGTATTGTCGAAAAAACAGAAGAATTGATGAAAGAAGAAGTGAAAGATCTCTACTATGATTGAGATCATCTTCCTCTTTAGGATGTTTTTGTTGGTTGTAAATAGTATGTTAGGAAGCATTTTATATTAGATAAATGCATCACTATAGGATTGGCATCAAGATAGAAGCATTGAAGAAGGATCACTTCTCATAGGATGATGTCTGCAATACACCTATGCACCAACTATGCCATGAAAGAAGTGGCTCCAGGGAACCTCACTAAAATAACATTAATAAAAGGTAGTCATCTAGATCAAGGGTCATCATTCAATAACCAATATGGAAACAGATGTTGACATTTTCTAATGGAGTCCTCTTTGGACTCACTAGTTATAAAGAAAGCAATAGGTTTCCTTGAGAATTCTAACTTGTAGAATTATGGGATTAGGATATGATAACATATTGATAAAGCAAGTCAAGGGAATGAAACTCTTCACTCCAAGGAAAATTGTTGCAGTATAACTCAAAGGAAGGAAATGAGGTACATGTATATTTATGTTGATACTGGATGTTATGCAAACATGTCATATGGTTGCAGGTAGTAGAATTATGATCAAAAGAAGGAGATACTCTTCTGATGTACAGGTTGTCAATAGACATGTTCCACACTAGATAAAATCAACATAATATGTCCTCATATGAAGTATGAGGTGGTTGAATACAATTAAGTTCCTCGGAATGGAATGTGTAAGGAAGGAATTGATCATGAGATATGCAACCATGATGAAGGCGATCAACATCCAAAAGACCAAGAATATTTGACTAGGAAATCTCCTGGAAAGATATGAAGACTCTAATGGAAGTTTGAAAAATATGTAGACCCTTGAAAAGGGATATCTTTGAGAGATGTGTCAACATGTATGCATGATGATGATACCTACAAGAAAATGTCATGATGAAGAGCCATCTCGTAAGGTACTATTTGATTTAATGTTATGTTTTCATTTCTTGAATAATATCTATATTGTTTTATGTAGGGCTACTAGAACAAGAGTTGTAAGTGCAAGTACAACTAGCATTCATGTGGTGGATGGAAATTCTTGAAAGAAGCATGATGAGAAAGAAGTATCCATATGAATAAGGTTCGAGATATGTACCAAGAAGGACACTTTCCATGAAGAAAGGAATGGCATGACGAACCAAGAAGGAAGGTGATCGATGGCTAATGCCCTACAAGGAAGAAGCTCGACTAAATTTCATGACATCAAGGAAAGAAATTGATCAAGCAACTGAAGGACCCATGAAGAAGTTGTTGATGAAAAGGAGACTCCCTAATTAAGAGGGAGCTTGGGAAAGTCCCTGGTCAGAGGGAGCTTGGGTACATTCCTTTACAGAAATGAGCATATCTTCCCTAGTTGAGAGGGAGAGATAGACACAACATTATCGCTTGGGAAGAAATAATGGAGGATTAGGTAATCATCTGACATTTGATGCTCTTTGAGAATGTGTAGGGCATCCAAGATAAGAGTATACAAGAGGACCGATATTCTTTAAGGGCTAGGAACCCAAGATAAGATTAGTCCTAAAAGGTCATACTCAGTGAACACCCGAGTGGGTATGTACCTTGAGAGACAATGATGAAGGTGCCTACAGTCATTGATCTTGTCGGAATCGTAGCTCATGGTATTGTGGAAATATGGATATGTTAGTCAAGGCCTTGCATTGTGACAATGTTGGTTAATATGATGTTATACAGATGGGATTACCAATCATATTCTTCTTATGAGCTCCTTCAGATTGAGAGTGACCATGTACCATTATTAATACCTCCCTAGTTAAGAGGGAGTGTTGTAGAATGTAACTAGGTTCAGTCTTCATAATGACTTGTAATTATGAATTTATGTAATAAAGAAGACAAAGATAATAAAATGTATTTTGTAATACTTGCATCATGGGTTTCATGAGCAAGGCGTTCTTATTATAAGTCAAAGACTTCTTCTTGATGTCTTTAGTAATTTGTCTTGTCATAAATATAATTAGGGCCATGTATATGAAGTCATGTTACACTCGTGTAAAGTTCAAATTATTGATAAAATTGTATGCTCCAAGACCTTGTCACTATCTCCTTGAAGACGGCCTCAAAACAAAGAATGCACAATCTCAAGTCATCTTAAAGTGAAGACACAATTGTTCATAGGTCATGTCGGCTCATTCTTAGTGGAAAACCATTATATATACCCATGTGGACTTCGCACAAATAACAGGAAGAACAATTCGGATATGTCTAAGATTTTGCATAGCTTATGTGAAAAGAACAATGAGAAAGAATGGGTTTTATAGGTGCGTAAGAAGCATACAAGTCAGCAAAGGAAGGGTCTGAGATTTGGTGTGAAATGAAGAGATATTTCAGTGAAGGAAATAAGAAGCACAATGCAGTAAATAAGGTCTCTCGATTTTGGATCTAAGTCTATAATGATAGTGTGAATTATAGTGCATGAAAGAAGGGAAGCCTACCACATAAAGGAGACATCTTCAGCGTGAAAGAAGGCACTCACAAGTGCATCTACAGTTTGGTCTTAATTTAAAAGGAGGCTAGATATAACTCAGACTTGGGTCGCCATATCTTAAAAAGAAACCAGAGGTAAGTACTGTAAATAGGAAGCCTACTATAGCATGATCAAGGGTTTGGTCTTGGACTTTAGATATATCTAAATGACATTGAAAATAGATCGAGAAGGAAAATCCAAGAGTAGGCAAAGGAAGATTTTAGACTATGGACCGAGTCTCCCTAGTGTTGGTGCAGAACGATGCAGAAAAAGAATATCAGCATAAGGAGCTTAGAAAGAGTAGTGACAAGGTCTTGGAGGCATATTGTTGTTAAGGGTCTGTGTCATGGTCATGGTACTTGTCAATTGAAGATCAATAAGAAGAATTACTTTTGGGTTTTCCTCTCCAAGAGGGAGAGGTTTTGCCTTGGCTTGAAAGCCTAAATTTTGTGTCTCATGTGCATTTGATAATTGACTTGATGAACAACATAATAATGTAAAGAAAGATAATATCTAAGAAGAATAACAAAATCACAAGTAATTATCATGAAAAATAAATTGAATTAAACACCTTAATTTCTCAACAAACCTGCATACTCTGTAGATATTGGAGACAACAAGAGTTATGTTGTGAAAGGCATTGGATCATCATCCATAATGCTAGAAGATAGAAGAAACATCCACCTCATCAACATTCTGTTTGTTTTAGGTTTGCACAAAAATCTACTTTCTATTTCAAGCTTAGAATATAAAGGAGGTATGGTATGTAGTATGGCTACCTAGGGATTTTGTTGCCTAGGACTTAGGGTTTAAGGGAGAATCCACTTGGGATATGGATTTAGCAACTCAGGGGTAGGGATGGAGTTTATTGTGGTGTCGAGAGGGGAGTAGGATCTTAGGAATAGTTTTTAGGGGTGTAGGAAAAAAGCTAGGGTTTGCAACACTTTAGAATTCCCAATTTCACACAATGAACTTCATAGCATGAATGATGACTTTGAAAGATGTATGGAGGGATGGACAGGGTTGTAATTACTTGATAAGAGGCTTAGAAACCATGTGTTGAGGGTTTGGAACCTTTGTTTGCATTTTGAGAGCTTGTGGACAAAGTTTGACCAATGCACAGCGCCCTTAGTGCGTGCGCAAAACTTTCAGCTTGTGTGCAACGCCTTCAGCATGTGCGCAACGCCTTCAGCCCGTGTGCAGTGCCTTCAGCCTATGCGCAGCACCTACCTCTATTTTGCTAATTTCGCCCAAAATCGCGAGGAATGGTGCTTTGGGGTTTGTTCAAGAAATTATAGGAGGAAATGGAGTTGGGTTAGATGTTAAGAAGGCCTTTATACTTGAGTGAAATTGATTATTAGCTTTAAAAACCCACTTTCTAATGTTTCTCTTCTACATTTTGAAATGGTTGCTAATTTCCTTTTTGACTTTCTTCTTTGCAGGTGGATGATGCTAGAGTGTTAGCACTCTTCACATTTGATTTTGCTTTGAATGGAGTTGGCATATATTTTTCTTAATTGATAGCTTAGAAATAGTAACTTATTACATATAATGAACATAAAATTACATAAATTGGAAAAAATATTACATCTCTGTTTTTTGAAATAAAATTACAATCTCAAACAGAATTGATACTTGAAATAAAAATTAGAACTTGGGAAAGCATAGCCACATGTTTGCAAATACTCTTTAAATGAAAAAGGGATATTATTTTGTTCACTCTCATACTTTTTGCTGGCCTTATGCAGTGAAATGGTATTTTATTGGACTTTGGAAAATGAAACCTAGTGACCTATGGGACCTTGAATGACCAAACTCCATGTGGACTTGACTAACACAAAACATGATGAAATGAGCTTTTATGATAAGTGTATGCTCAGTAAGACACAAGAAGGTGGGCCGGCAAATATTGATTTTTGAGGGAGAGTGGGACTTTTTTTACTAGGGCTACCATTAGTGAGTAAAATTTTGCATGAGGACCTAGGTGGAATGACAAAAAATTTAGAATGGGACCCTAATATGATATAAAAGAGGGGTTTTGATCACTAATGGCAGTATGCAAATACTGACTCTAACATCCGCCTTATTGGGGATGGCAGCTCCTTGGAGGTGTTAAGAACACCGTAGACCAAGTGCCTAACCATGTGGGCCAATACGGTCAAAAACTCAAATTGAAATGCATGACTGAATTCTGACAACTCAATTAACAAAAACTGACTCGAAATTATCTTGAAATTGATTGGAAATTAAAAAATATATAAATAAATAATTGACTCAAGGCTGACTTACTTAACTGACGACTGAACTTTGAAAATGGCAGAAAATCAGTGAAGCTCCATGACCTTCACTTCGGGCTCCGAACTCCAATGATTTTCTACTTCACACTTGCAGAAAATTAAATTGTTATGTACAATGAAACCGGGGCTTCTGAGAAGCATATTTCAGAAAAGATAGTGCTTAAGGATCCTACCATTGATTGGTCCTCCTAAGCATGTTTCTCCATTCATCTCATCCAACAAGAAAGCATTTTGTCCTCGGAAAGCTAAAATCTAATAAGCGCCTTTCCATAGGTTTTCAAATTTACCATGCTTATGTCTTTGTTTTTGGCATCCCAACGAAGCACCACATCTCCAATTTTGAAATCATCCTCCTTTGTTTTTCGGTCATATATTGTCTTTATCCTCTCATGGAGCTTAGAGGTGTTCTGAAATACCTCATCCCGTGCGTATTGTAGGTGAATCATTTGATTGATCCGACGTTGTATATCATTATCTTCATTTCTTGCTTCTTGTAACAATTTCATGATTGAGACTGCTAATGATGAAGGAAACACAATATCTACTCCATACACAATTTGGAAAGGAGAAAGTCCAAGAAATTTCTTACTACTCACTTGATCTGCCCACAATGCATTGATCAACTTTTTGTGCCAATTCTTTTTGTTGGCCTCCAACATTTTCTTGATGATGTTGATTAAGGATTTATTGGAGGACTCGGCCAAACCATTTCCTTGTGGATAGTATGTTGTAGAATGTCCCAACTTAATGTTATATTTATCACAAAACTCAATCATATTTTTAGACTTGAACGTTGTTACGTTGTTTGTGATGATCATATTAGGACAACCAAAACGGGATAAGATATTAGTTTCTAAAAACTGAATGATAACTAAATATGTTGCTTGCCTAGTTGGAATTGCCTCGATCCACTTAGTAAAGTAGTCTATAGCTGTCAATATCCACTTGTATTGTGCAGATGACGATGGGTTAATATCGCCTATGAAATCTAGGCCCCACTGCCGAAAATGTGCATGAACTGATATAGGTTCTAGAGGCAAAGGAAGAAGTTTTATTTTACCTTGGAAAACTTGGCACTCGTGACAACTCATCACTGCCTTGTAGATATCTGCGAAAAGTGTAGGCCAATAGTAAGCTGCTCTCAATACTTTGTTGGTTGTGGTCTTCCAGTACAAGTGGCCCACATAATCTCCTTTGTGGAAGTCATTTATTACCTCTTTAGACTCATCTTCGGTCAAACAATTTAGCAACACACCTCCAGGATCCTTCCAATAAAGTGTGTTGTCCATAATGAAATATTTAGAAGTCTTTAGCGTCAATGCCCTGCTCTTAGCCTTAGACATGCCTGGAGGGGGATTTAGATGTTTCAAAACATAAATAATATCAGAATATCGTGGAGATGATAGAAAGATATCAGATACCTAAATGAGATCTACTTCTTCTTGATTGTTGGACAATGCCACTACAAGGTTGATATCTAGAGCATGGAGATTTGACTCAGCCATGAGTTTGGCTAAGCTTTGATCCTTGATCAGCTTGGTAGGCTTGATCTCAAAATCATATTCTAATAATGTTGCTATCCATCTACCTCTTCTACCTTCTGGGTCATTTTGCACAAGAACTTCTTTTACCGCTGCAATAGGCACATAAGCAAGAGTATGCAAATGTAAAATGTAAACTCTTAAATCATTCACTGCCTTTACCAAAGCCAAGGCCTACTTCTCAATGATGTTGTACTTAAGGGTTGCATCCCTGATATTGCGACTGAAAAATGCTATTGGCAGCTCATTTTTATCTCTTTTTTGCATTAATACTACTGCCATGGTATGTTCAGAAGCAAAAGAGAATATAATAAAATCATTGGAGTAATCGAGACTAGGTAAAACAGGGGCAGTGGTCAAGGCAAGCTTTACTGCATGAAAGGACTTGTGGACTTCTTCGGACCACTTTACATCATTTTCTTTTTTCAACATATTTGTCGTCTCTTTAAGATTTTCAGCCAAATTAGGAATAATTTTGCATAAGAAATTCATCTTACCATTGAATGCTTGGATTTCTTTCTTGTTGCGAGGGAAATCAATTTGCTGAATAGCCTCTACCTGCGAAGGGTCTATCAGGGTACCGTCCTTTGAGATGATGTGGTCGAGAAGTTTGCCTTCCTCCATAGCAAACAAACTTTTCTTCGAATTGAGAGAGATCCCGAACTTTCTACATCTCTGGAAAATAACACTTAAATGATGTAAATGCTCATCATCTGAATGTGAAGCAAACAAAATTTTCTTCGAATTGAGAGAGATCCCGAACTTTCTACATCTCTGGAAAATAACACTTAAATGATGTAAATGCTCATCATCTGAATGTGAAAATATTGTTACATCATCTAAATATACAATCAATAAAACATCTTTTTCATTGGCAAAGGCTATGTCCATGGCATGCTGAAAAGTGGCCCCTACATTTTTGACACTGAAAGGCATTTTTGCATATTTGAATGTGCCCCAAGGTTAGTGAACGTTGTCTTGTCTTGATCATCCTCATGCACTAAAATCTGATTGTAACCAGAATAGGCATCCGGTAGTGACATCTGAGAAGCGCCAACAACTCTCTAAAGTATATGGTCCAGTTTGGGAAGCAGATAATTATCTTTCAAGATACTTTGTTTGAGTTTCTGAAGTCTACGCAAAGCCTAATTTCTCGTCTTTTTCTCGTCGGGACTAGATTTGATATCCAATTAGAAAATCTAATGGGAACAATGATGCTTGCCTTGAAAAGTCTGATGGGACCGAGAAGCTCATGCCTCACTTCTATGGTCCATACCGAGTGACTAGGAGAGTCAGGGAGGTAGCACATGAGTTGGAGCTACCCTAGGGGAGCCGAGCACACAACAATTTTCATGTATCTTGCTAGAAAAAGCTACTAGGGAAGCAGGTGACAACAACTACACGGCTACCACCCATGGATGATGAGGGGCACTTAGTTATGGAGCGAGAGACTATTTTGGACATCCGTGAGAGGCACTTGCTAATAGGGTTATCAAGGAATATTTTATCAGATGGAAGAACCTACCAAATGAGGATGCCACTTGGGAGGGAGAGTAGATACTTCAGCATCCTTCATATTGCTAAGGGGAAATATCAATTTTTCCCAATTTTGGATAAATTCGCACTTGCATTTAGGAAATGTGTGTTTAGAGGTCCCGCATGAATTTTTTAGTTAAAGGGAAGCCCAAACATTAGAGGAAGGAGGAGAAAAATCGTGCTACTAGCGATATGTGGGGGGCAGCCATAGGGAAATGCAACCCATAGGAAACATACACTCATTGGAGGGAGATTGGTGGGGGGAAGTCAAAGTTGGGCCCACATGGGAATTTGGGAGGATCTTTAATAGAAAGAGGAGGTGGCACTCATTTTTGGGCATTCATGATTATTTGAGAATTCTCTTAGACTAGCATGCTTGAGTTGAAGCCAAGTCTGCAAGTGATGTTGAGAAGAAGGTCTCCAAGCAGAAATTCACCCCTTGCTTCAGTGGACCTCGAGTGCCAGCCCAAGGAGGCAATCTCATCCTTTCCAATTTGACCCGAAATCAGGGAAGTGTGAGTGTGGGGTAGTTCCAACAATAGCAGCGCACACACTACGCAATACTTGGAGGTGTCTCATATGTGGGTTGAGGAGAGAAGGGAGATTTGGGTTGAAACTTGGGGAGGAGTTGAGAGGAGATTCGCTAGTGATTGTGGTCATTTTGGAGGCATTCAACAATAGGATCATCAAGTGGGTCGAATTTCCCAGTAGCACTGCCATTGAGGGAAATTGGGTTGAAATTCTAAAGTCAGCAATTGGCCAATTACTTTGTAGGTATTTGGTGGAGAGCCCGACATTAATTTCATTGAATTTTATGAGAACTAGAGGAGGCCCTAACAACTATTCTTCATAGCCAACAGCTCATTTTCTCGGCACTCTAGTGCAGAGCCAAAGGGAGATAATCCTATACAGTTAGGAGACTTCATCTTCATCACTTGGGCCCATGTGCATACTTTCCAAGCACCCATTATACCCTCATGCTTTATCAATAAAATGGCTCAACAACATAATTTTTGGCTCTATTTCATGTTCTGATTTGTGGGAAAGTTTTATTTGTTTTTCTCTATGCATGCCTTGTTTATTACTGTAAATTTTCCTTAAGGATATTACAAGGTCCTTGATAGATTCTATGAGAATCATTTGGGCCCTAATTTCCCCTTTCATATACTTTGCAAGAGCTTGATCATCTTCCTTTCTTAGTTTAGTGATAGATCCTATGACATGTTCCATAACCTGATTTTCAATGCAATTCAAATCTATCATCTTCAATCATGCAAGATAGTTTGAAGCCCCAACAAATTTGTTGCTTTCCTTGCAAAACGACATTTTGACAGATTCAAATGTGGACATAAATATATGAAATGATAAGATGCCCCTCCTTGTTGCTTCCTTGATGTTGATGATGATATAGTGAATAGAAAACTTCTCCTTGATGAAGATAGTTTTCTTCAATAATGATCCTTGATCCCACAAAGAAGGAGATCCCTTTGGATCCCTTGATGGTGGAGTCTTTGTTAATGAAAATCAATGATGACTTCTTGATGATGTCTTCAATGGTAAGGACTTTGATTTGTAGATTTTTTCAACCTGGCCTTCTTTTCTTGATGATGATCCCAAGACTTCTCTGTAGACTCCTTCTTCGATCTAGGGTCATAATGCTACCTTTGTAGATCTTGACTTTTAAGATGATCTCTACTTTGATGCCTTTCTCGAGATTTGATCCTTAAGTGTCCCTTGATAAGATGCCCTTCCTTGACTTTGTCACCTTAGCTCTAATACCATATTGAGAAATCTAGGGCATCAAGTATTAGTTAAATTTTCTACTTATGATAACTGTTTGTGAATGCTTTTTACTTCTTAGATTAAAATCTTCTTTTGTTTATATTATTATAGTGTTCTTCATCAAATAAGATTGAGAATGAATATTATAAAAGATCGAGAAACTCTTACTGTTTAGAAAAGTGGCTCCTTGAGACGGTATCTTCTAGCACTTGCTGCATGCGTCTACTGCAACTCGGCCTCTCCTCGGGCACTCTCTCAGCAGCTTTACGAATGCCTCCGTTGCAGCCTTATTGATACTTAGAAGAAGATATCAAGCGAACAACTCAACTTAGAGTGAAAAAGTGCGTGAAGCTTTTATTAATTCAAAAAAGAAAACTTACAAAGCATTACAAGATTAAAACAAGAAATCTCAGAGTTTAGAAGCGCTCAGTCCAATAATATAGGCTTCCCTTCTGCCGATTTCTTATTTTATAGACTTCTTAAAGAATCTACTTTTATCTAGACATGACACAAAGTGGAAATAATTGAGGGTCTTATCGGCATTTCCATGGTCCGACGGTGTCTACTCAATATTCCAATACAATAATTCAAAAGCACATTGAGTACAATAATTGAAACTTTTCTACTATTTACAGAGAATCAAAGGACTATCACCATGGTCCCATAGGGTTGCAGTCTTCATCATAATCATCAAATTCGTCAGAAGATTGATTCTTCTGTAGATATGCTTCCTCCATATCTTTAGATATTTTTCTTCATAGTCTGGCTTAGTGGGGTCTTGAGCATCTTGGTACACATCTAAAAATAAAATGTCATTTCCCTTTAAAAATGTTGGTGTTGTATGTGTTGTAGTTGCTTTAGAGGATTGTCCGGCTTCCAACTTTATTTGATCTTTGTAGGCATGATGGCTTTGGTAGAGTGACTTGAATGGGTCATCTATTTTTCTCCATCTATTGATGTAAGATGTAGGATTTATCTCTATATCCAAGAAAGAATCTTTATGAGTTTTTGAGAAGGTTGTCGTATGTTGTACTGATAGCTCTATTCCATCCAATAATTCCCATTTGAATATCTGGAACATACTGGTTGTTGTTTCTATCGTGTGTTGTACACAGATTTTGCAGTGATCACTAATCCTTTCTTTTTCTTGCCATCCAATTTCAAAATTGAATGCAGCGCATACACGGGTTAATAATAACAAATTGATCAAACATATAGTGTCTGCTGTCTAATTTTCTGAAATTACTCCAACTGTGATTAATGCCTTTTGGTTCATGGAAAACTTTAAAACAAGATGCTTCCCTTGTAATTCTGTCAATTTTTTTATGATGTGGATTTTTTCGACCAACTTTTGCAGAGGAAATTCTTTTAACCATCCCAGGACTCTATTCACTTCTTTTTTATCTACAAAGGTTAAACTTTCTGAAAATTAATTATCAAAAACTTGTGAAAAAGGATTTGGATCAATAAAATTTCTTATTTTTGGGCTTTGAAAATCCCATGGTGTTGAAAAGATTTTGATATACTGCAGGGTTCTTTCTACACATTGAGATGTTATTTCAACCTGTTTCTTTTTACAAAATCCTTCCCTGATTTCCCGATTTGCAAATGGCTCGAAGATTTCATACTGAGGAAAAGTATCTGAGTGCATATAGTCTGCATCTCGTCTTTGTAAAAATGATGCTTCCATTTCCTCGAATAGATCTGGGATTCTAAAGGACTCTAAAAACTTTCCAACTTCTTCTTTGATGTTAATATCAACAAGGTCCATCATCTTAGCACTTGTAAAAATTTCGAGTCTGAAATCAATACAACCAATCATCTGATAATAATTTAAAATCTACAAAACCCAAATCATAGATTGTGTATATTGTATGGACCATAGATCATCAAGAGTTCTGAAATATAACTTGACTTTCATATTTGGTAAAGAGTATATTTTTACCAATTCAGGATCCAAACCAAGAAGTGTGCCAATATTCTTTGATTGCCAGGGTTGACATTTCTAAATCCACTGATTCCTTCGAAGCCTGAGTCCAGCTACCTTCTTTATTTCAAGACAAAGATCTTCAACATGTTTTTCAAGAATTTTGAATCTTTTTGCTAAAGTGGCAAAATTATTTGGCTAATCTGGAATATCAAAAATGCTTCCTTTGACTTATTTTTTGGTGCGGCCGATTCTATGAGCTTTATTCATTTCCCTAGTAAGAGCATCGGCAATATAGTTAGAATTTCCAGGAATCCATTCTACATCAAAATCATATTGCTGGAACCAAATTTTCCATGCTAATAGTCTTCCTCTAGCCATTTGTCTTGATATTTTTGCTGACAAGAAATATTTAAAATTCATTGGGTTAGTCCTAATCAAGAAATTTCTTGGTGTAAGATACAATTCAAATTTTTGAATGCCATTAAATATTGCAACAGTTTCTTTTTCAACAGCAAAATAATTTTTCTGATTGGAGAGAAATTCTCCTGATGCATAGGCGCAAAGTTCTTCTTCTTTATTTTCCTCCTCTTCAAAAAGAACAGCTGCCCAAAATTCATTTGAAGCATCTGTTGGTAGGTTTAGCAATCCATCTCCTCGGGGCTGCAATTTTGGAAGGGATTTACATTCTTCTTTGAGATTTTTGACCACTGCAGTTGGTTGACTAGACCATCCTGATTTCAAATGCTTTCTAATAGGAGTAGTCTTTTCTGATAGCCTAGGAATGTATTTATGGATGTAATTTAAAACACCCAAAAATCTCTGAATCATTTTGGTATCTTTAAGCTCATTAGGGAACTCAGCAAGCTTTGTAAGAACATGAGGTTGCATTTGTATATGTCCATCTACTACATGAATTCCAATGAAATCAGTATTATCTTGGAATAACACTATTTTCTTTTCTGAGAGGACAATACCATGAGCTTGAACTTCTTGAAAAAATATTTCTAAATGGGCCAAATGTGTCTGTAAATATGGACTGTGAATCAAAATATCATCAATGTAAGATATGATAAAATCATACTTACCAAAGATAAAATCCATTCTTTTATGGAAGAAAGCAAGAGCATTCTTTAATCTGAATGGAACAACTTTCCATTGATAAAATCCTGTTGGGCATGTGAATGTTGTCTTGTGCATGTCTGCTTCTTCAATCTGAATCTGGTAATAACCAGATTTCATATCAAATTCACTGAAGATTTTACTCTTCTGAATCTTCTGCATTATTACTTCTTGACGAGGTAATAAACAATGAAAACTTTGAGTGGTGGCATTTAATGGTTTATAATTTATCACCATCCTTACTTTACCTCTAACAATTTCAGAATGATTCTGAACTAAGAATGCAGAACATGAATAGTGAGAAACACTTGGTTCAATCAATCTTAATTTTAACAATTCTTTAATATGTTTCTTGATCTCTTGTTCATTTGAGGGAGTGCAAGGAATTAACTTACCTTTTACTCCATTGTCATGCATTGTCACAATTTCTTGCTTGGGGCTCTCCTTTTCCCAAAACTTCTGGGGTTCTTTTGACCAGCTCTTGATTAATCGTTGATATATTGAAATTTGATCTTGAGACCACTGAGGGTCTATTACTGCTTTTTGTTTTGTTTTGAGAGCTTCTTTATCCTCATAAATTTGCAATACTTTTTGCCAATCTTTTGAATCATTTTTTGGCTTTCTTGTACTGGATTTCTTCTGGCTTTCTCTTCGAACTTCTGAATCTGCAACTTTTAATCTTGGAACAGAGACAACTTACTTCTTAAAATTGAAGATAACTTTATCTTCACTAATTGTCACTGGCAATACTGAATTTATAAATGGCATACCCAAAAATAAACTAGCTGATGGGTCATAATGTTGTATAGCAGATATCTTTACAATCTTCCCACCTACTTTTAAAGAAACATTATCTACATAGTAGGTAAGATTAACTGTACCTCCCATCGTTTCTGAAATTAGGATATTTTGGAGAGGTTTCCATAATCCTTTAAACAACGATGGTCTAGCAAGATTGTTTGAGCCTCCAGTATCAATAAATGCATCAAGATCTACCCAACTATTCTTAACCTGCACGGAGACTGGTATATACAAAAGATTATTTGTTTTTACCATTTTCTTCAAAAAACTTTGTTCTGTTGCTGGGTCGAATTCAGGCACTAGCATTGAAGATGTCTGTCCAACATTTTTCTAATATGGACAAAAAGAGTTTAACTGAGGGAGAATAGAGATTAATTGCTTTCCTTTGTCTTTCTCTGGCAGTAGCGACCAACATAAAGATTCGGTTTCACTTGTTTCAAAACTATCTGTCAATCTCAAGTTCTTCACTGTAGTGAAGTTCTTCTTCGTCTTCAACTGAAAATTCACCAGTAGAATAGTGATAGCAAATATTCATTTTTTGAACAGACCTGATTAATTCTTCATCTTCTGAAAAAGAAGCATTAGTCAACATATATACATCTATGGTTCTTCTTCTGAATGTACAACAGACCAATCATCACAAAATTCTTCAATATCTACATAGGCTTTTAATTTACTCGATGTGCTCTTTGGACATGCACGAGCATAATGTCCTTCTTGCTTACATATGAAACAACAATTATTTTTGGTTCTCGGTTGTTTCCTTTTCTTCAAAAATCTGAAATTTTTAAAAGGTCGTTTTGGATTTGCAATTTCCTTGGTCTTGAATTTTCCATACCTTTTATGCTTTTTCTTTTTCTTGAATGGTGTCTAGGGCAAAGCAACATGACAAACATTAGCACTGGGAGTTATATCATGTGCTTGTTTTTGCCAACAGAGATATTTAACCTTACCATGACACTGAAATAAAAGATCTACCCAATAAATCTGATCAATGGATTTATTTTGAAGTTCAATATCTTTAGAGATTAGATCTCCTATATTTCCTGGTATTTTTGATAAAAAAGAAACTTTTTTGAACTGAATCATTTGAAAGATTTGCTTTGTAAACTTTGGCCATAAAATCTTGACCAAAAGATTCAATATATTTTAAATCTTTTAGCTCCATTCTAACAAGATCTGTAATGATTTGCTTTTTCTCGTCAATTGGCTCGGGGACAAACTGTGTTTTCAGTAGTGTCTCTAGAGTAGATAGTCCTGCTGTAACGATTGCTCATCGTTTTGACTTAGGTGGTCCAATCCACCAGTCATAAACTATTCCTGCCAGTCTCTTTTCTGCTAGAACAAATATGGATATATTATCGAGCTTTGTAGTTACTTTCATCTGGTATAAAGCTCCAATCCATATTCTAATTGATTCAGCTGGATTTTTTGATTTGTCCAAATCTAAAATATAACCACTAGAATTAGAAGCAAACAGATCTTCTTCTATCCTAGGATATTTTTGGACTTCTTTGACAAAATTTGCCTTTTGGATTGATGGCATGATGAAACATGGGAACTTAGACGCTGCATTTTCAAGAGTCACGATTTTTGCTTTTGTTTTTCTTGGTTTCTCTGGAACAGACTCTATTTTCATTGGCCTGAAAGATGTTTCAGAGGTGCTAGCTTCTGTTTCTTCTTGATCCCAGAAATTTGGGGTCAACATATCTATAGTGAATTTTGAACTCTGAGATGCTTTTGATTTTCTTCTTTGTTCTTTCTTCTGCATCCTAGCTTCTTTCTCAGCTCTTTCTTCTTGTTGTTCATCATGCAAACGCTTGAGATTAGCTAAAATGAGTTCATTCTGTGCACCTAGATCATCTATGGCGTCTTCAGCATAAGAGCACCATGTAGTAATATAATTACCAATTTGATACAATTGATCTAGATCATTTGTATTTGAGGAATTATGTTCAATCAAGGGGGCACAATAAGCTCTTGTTGGAGGTTGCTTTGAGGAAGACTAAGTAGTGCAGAATTTAGTCTTTGGGGGCAATTTTCCTCCTTTCACAAAGCGGAAACTAGCGAATTGCCATTCCTCGACTGGGGCGATTTGAGAATTAGAAATCCTAAACATTTTATTTACAGCAAGAAAAGGCTTGACTTCAGGTATATACAATTCACTTGAAGATAGTACAGGCTAACTGAAAGTGCTGGCTATTTGGGATGAGGATTTTGTAGGATCAAAGACTGGTAATGCATATTTTTGGATGAATAATAGGACACTGGACAAAAAGCTTTTCTTGAAGTATTCTAATTTTGCCATCTTGCAATGAAGCTCTTCTTGTCAGACTTCCTGGTTTCTTTTCATCTGCTAAGGACTTGTATTCAAAATACCAATCGGTTGGTAGGCCTATAGAATCATATGATACTCCTTCTACTTGTGCATTATTCAAACCAACTGACACACAATATCTAAGTATTGGCTGTTTTAATTTCGAATGTACTGTATTAGTCAACTGGAATGACATTTGAATCATTGTAGATAGGAATTCACTGCTATCAACCATCTGTAATCCTTGGAGTCTTACCATAAGTTTCCAACAATCTTTCAGATGAGGATTTGCAATGCTAATAAAGTAGTCTGGAAAGATCGTTCCGTATTGACAACCAGTAGATAGGTTACCAACAATAGTACCTATTCTAGCATGATCATAACTTTGGTGTCGAGTATCAAAGACTTTAGCAATGCATAGAGTATTTAAGCCATGCCTAAATAAAAGGGCCAAACCTATCCTTATACCTCCAAAATGTAAATAGGAATATCTTTTGTCTTTTGCATATTGTCTAAATCTTTTGATTTCTTCATTAGTAAACAGAGAGAGAAAAATAATTTGAACAGAAGGACCAGAGATTTTGAATTTTACTTCCACTTCTTTTAAAATCATCTTTTTCTGAAAGATATTAGAGAGGGGTTTTATAGACATCAGTTGCATGGAGAGTTGGAGGATTCCAACTTTCGGGATTTTCTACCGTCTCTAATTCTTTTTCAGAATCAATCTCCTTTTCAAGAGATCTAGAATCAACTTCAGTAACAACACGATGTTCGAGAGTGGAAAAAGATCTAGTTAAACTGGCCATTAGGAACGTGATAGGGCTCTGATACCAAAGATGAGGTTCTCGATCTTTTATAATACTTGCTCTCGATCTTTGGTATTAGAGCCCTGTCAAGTTCCTAATGGCCAGTTTAATTAGATATTTTTCCACTCTCGGACATCGTGTTGTTACTGAAGTTGATTCTAGATCTCTTGAAAGGAGATCGATTCTGAAAAAGAAATAGAGATGGTAGAAAATCCCGAAAGTTGGAATCCTCCAACTCTCCATGCAACTGATGTCTATAAAACCCCTCTCTCTAATATCTTTCAGAAAAAGATGCTTTTAAAAGAAGTGGAAGTAAAAATCAAAATCTTTAGTCCTTCTGTTCAAATTGTTTCTCTCTCTCTGTTTACTAATGAAGAAATCAAAAAATTTAGACAATCTGCAAAAGACAAAAAATATTCCTATTTACATTTTGGAGGTATAAGGATAAGTTTGGCCCCTTTATTTAGGCATGGCTTAAATACTCCATGCAACACTAAAGCCTTTGATACTCGACACCAAAGCTATGATCATGCTAGAATAGGTACTATTGTCAGTAACCTATCTACTGGTTGTCAATATGGAACGATCTTTCCAGACTACTCTATTAGTCTTACAGATCCTCATCTGAAAGATTGTTAATAACTTATGGTAGGAGTCCAAAGATTACATATGGTTCATAGCAGTGAATTCCTATCTACAATGATTCAAACCTCATTTCAGTTGACTAATACAGTACATCCAAAATTAAAACAGCCAATACTCAAAGATTGTGTGTCGGTTGGTTTGAATAATGCACAAGTAGAAGGAGTATCATATGATTCTATAGGCCTACCAAGCGACTGGTATTTTTAATACAAGTCCCTAGCAAATGAAAAGAAACTAGGAAGTCTGACAAGAAGAGCTTCGTTGCAAGATGGAAAAATTAGAATACTTCAAGAAAAGCCTTCTGTCTAGCGTCCTATTATTCATCCAAAAAAATATGCATTACCAGTTTTTGATCCTACAGAATCCTCATCCCAAATAGCCAGCACTTCCAGTCAGCCTGTACTATCTTCAAATGAATTGTATGTACCTGAAGTCAAGCCTTTTCTTGCTATAAATAAAATGTTTAGGATTTCTAATTCTCAAATCGCCCCAATTGAGGAATGGCAATTTGTCAATCGTCGCTTTGTGAAAGGAGGAAAATGGCCGCCAAAGACTAAATTCTACACTACTTCGTCTTCCTCAAAGCAACCTCCCACAAGAGTTGATTGTGCCCCCTTAATTAAACATCATTCCTCAAAAACAAATGATGTAGATCAATTGTATCAGATTGGTAATTATATTACTACATGGTGCTCTTATGCTGAAGATGCCATAGATGATCTGGGTGCACATAATGAACTCATTTTAGCTAATCTCAAGCTTTTGCATGATGAACAACAAGAAGAAAGAGCTGAGAAAGAAGCTAGGATGCAGAAGAAATAACAAAGAAGAAAATCAAAAGCATCTTAGAGTTCAAAATTCACTATAGATATGTCGACCCCAAATTTCTGGGATCAAGAAGAAACAGAAGCTAGCACCTCTGAAACATCTTTCAGGCCAATGAAAATAGAGTCTATTCCGGAAAAACAAAGAAAAACAAAAGCAAAAATCATGACTCTTGAAAATGCAGCTTCTAAGTTCCCATGTTTCATCATGCCATCAATCCAAAAGGCAAATTTTGTCAACGAAATCCAAAAATATCCTAGGATAGAAGAAGATCTGTTTCTTCTAATTCTAGTGGTTATATTTTAGAATTGGACAAATCAACAAATCCACCTAAATCAATTAGAATATGGGTTGAAGCTTTATACCAAATGCAAGTAACTACAAAGCTCGATCATATATCCATATTTGTTCTAGCAGAAAAGAGAATGGCAGGAATAGTTTATGACTGGTGGATTGGACCACCTGAGTCAGAACGACGAGCAGTCATTGCAAGCACTACTGAAAGCACAGTTTTTCCCCAAGCCAATAGACGAGAAAAAGCAAATCATTACAGATCTTGTTAGAATGGAGCTGAAAGATTTAAAATATCTTGAATCTTTTGGTCAAGAT
This sequence comes from Pinus taeda, assembly GCA_000404065.3. Classification (NCBI taxonomy): domain Eukaryota; kingdom Viridiplantae; phylum Streptophyta; class Pinopsida; order Pinales; family Pinaceae; genus Pinus; species Pinus taeda. Next base: position 33,932 of record APFE031558181.1, read on the forward strand.
TTTATGGCCAAAGTTTACAAAGCAAATCTTTCAAATGATTCAGTTCAAAAAATTTCTTTTTTATGAAAGTTGCCAGGAAATCTAGGAGATCTAATCTCTAAAGATATTGAACTTCAAAATAAATCCATTAATCAGATTTATTGGGAAGATATTTTATTTCGGTGTCATGAGAAGGTTAGATATCTCTGTTGGCAAAAACAAGCACATGATATAACTCCCAGTGCTAATGTTTATCTCGCTGCTTTGCCATAGACACCATTCAAGAAAAAGAAAAAGCATAAAAGGTATGGAAAATTCAAGACCAAGAAAATTGCAAATCCAAAACGACCTTTTAAAAATTTCAGATCTCTGAAGAAAAGGAAACAGCTGAGAACCAAAAATAGTCGTTGTTTCATATGTAAGCAAGAAGGACATTATGCTCGTGCATGTCCAAAGAGCACATCAAGTAAATTAAAAGCCTGTGTAGATATTGAAGAATTTTGTGATGATTGGTCTGTTGTACATTCAAAAGAAGAACCATCAGATGTATATATGTTGACCAATGCTTCTTTTTCAGAAGATGAAGAATTAATCAGTTTTGTTCAAAAAATTAATATTTGCTATCACTGTTCTACTGATGAATTTTCAGTTGAAGACGAAGAAGAACTTCACTACAGTGAAGAACTTGAGACTAACACAGACAATTCTCAAACAAGTGAAACTGAATCTTTATGTTGGTCTCTATTGCCAGAGAAAGACAAAGGAAAGCAATTAATCTCTATTCTCCCTCAGTTAAACTTTTTTTGTCCATATTAGAAAAATGTTTGACAGAGATCTTCAATGCTAGTTCCTGAATTCGACCCAGCAGCAGAACAAAGTTTTTTGAAGACAATGGTAAAAACAAATAATCTTTTGTATATACCAATCTCCATGCAGGTTAAGAATAGTTGAGTAGATCTTGATGCATTTATTGATATTGGAGGCTCAAACAATCTTGTCAGACCATCGTTGTTTAAAGGATTATGGAAACCTCTCCAAAATATCCTAATTTCAGAAATGGTGGGAGGTACAGTTAATCTTACCCACTATGTAGATAATGTTTCTTTAAAAGTAGGTGGGAAGATTGTAAAGATATCTGCCATACAACATTATGACCCATTAGCCAGTTTATTTTTGGGTATGCCATTTGTAAATTCAATATTGCCAGTGACAATTAGTGAAGATAAAGTTATCTTCAATTTTAAGAAGCAAGTTGTCTCTGTTCCAAGATTAAAAGTTGCATGTTCAGAAGTTTGAAGAGAAAGACAGAAGAAAACTAGTACAAGAAAGCCAAAAAATGATTCAAAAGATTGGCAAGAAGTATTGCAGATTTATGAGGATAAAGAAGCTCTCAAAACAAAACAAAAAGCAGTGATAGACCCTCAGTGGTCTCAAGATCAAATTTCAATATGTCAGCGATTAATCAAGAGCTGCTCAAAAGACCCCCAGAAGTTTTGGGAAAAAGAGAGCCCCAAGCAAGAAATTGTGACAATGCATGACAATGGAGTAAAAGGTAAGTTAATTCCTTGCACTCCCTTAGATGAACAAGAAATCACGAAACAGATTGAAGAATTGTTAAAATTAAGATTGATTGAACCAAGTGTTTCTCACTATTCATGTTTTGCATTCTTAGTTCGTAATCATTCCGAAATTGTTAGAGGTAAAGCAAGGATGGTGATAAATTATAAACCATTAAATGCCATCACTAAAGGTTTTCATTATCCATTACCTCGTCAAGAAGTAATAATGCAGAAGATTCAGAAGAGTAAAATCTTTAGTAATTTGATATGAAATCTGGTTATTACCATATTCAGATCGAAGAAGCAAACAGGCACAAGACAACATTCACATGCCCTGCAGGATTTTATCAATAGAAAGTTGTTTCACTCAGATTAAAGAATGCTCCTGCTTTCTTCCAGAAAAGAATGGATTTTATTTTTGGTAAGTATGATGTTATCATAACTTACATTGATGATATTTTGATTCATAGTCCAGATTTACAAACACATTTGGCCCATTCAGAAATATTTTTTCAAGAAGTTCAAACTCATGGTATCGTCCTCTTAGAAAACAAAATAGTGTTATTCCAAGATAATATTGATTTCCTTGGAATTCATGTAGTAGATGGACATATACAAATGCAACCTCATGTTCTTACAAAGCTTGCTCAGTTTCCCAATGAGCTTAAAGATACCAAAATGATTCAGAGATTTTTGGGTGTTTTAAATTACATACATAAATACATTCCCATGCTATCAGAAAACACTGCTCCTATCAGAAAGCATTTGAAATCAGGATGGTCTAGTCAAGCAACTGCAGCAGTCAAAAATCTCAAAGAAGAATGTAAATCCCTTCCAAAATTGCAGCCCCCAGGAGATGGATTGCTAAACCTACCAACAGATGCTTCAGATGAATTTTGGGCAGCTGTTCTTTTTTAAAAGGAGGAAAATAAAGAAGAAGAACTATGCGCCTATGCATCAGGAGAATTTCTCTCCAATCAGAAAAATTATTTTGCTGCTGAAAAAGAAACTCTTGCAATATTTAATGGCATTCAAAAACTTGAATTGTATCTTACGCTAAGAAAATTCTTGATTTGGACTGACTCAATGAATTTTAAATATTTCTTGTCAACAAAATTATCAAGACAAATGGCAAGAGGAAGACTATTCGCATGGCAATTTTGGTTCCAACAATACGATTTTGATGTAGAATGGATTCTTGGAAATTCTAACTATATTGCCAATGCTCTTACCAAGGAAATGAATAAAGCTCATAGAATCGGCCGCAGTAAAAAAGAAGTTAAAGGAAGCATTTTTGATATTCCAGATCAGCGAAATAATTTTGCCACTTTAGCAAAAAGATTCAAATTTTTGAAAAACATGTTGAAGATCTTTGTCTTGAAATAAAGAAGGTAGTTGGACTCAGGCTTCGAAGGAATCAGTGGATTCAGAAATGTCAACCCTGGCAATCAAAGAATATTGGCACACTTCTTGGTTTGGATCCTGAATTGGTAAAAGTATACTCTTTACCAAATATGAAAATCAAGTTATATTTTAAAACTCTTGATGATCTATGGTCCATACAATATACACAATCTATGATTTGGGTTTTGTAGATTTTAAATTATTATCATATGATTGGTTGTATTGATTTCGCACTCGAAATTTTTACAAGTGCTAAGATGATGGACCTTGTCGATATTAACATCAACGAAGAAGTTGGAAAGTTTTTACAGTGCTTAAGAATCCCAGATCTATTCAAGGAAATGGAAGCATCATTTTTACAAAGACTAGATGCAGACTATATGCACTCAGATACTTTTCCTCTGTATGTAATCTTCGAGCCATTTGCAGACTAGGAAATCAAGGATATTGTAAAAAGAAACAGGTTGAAAGAACATCTCAATGTGTAGAAAGAACCCTACAGTATATCAAAATCTTTTCAACACCATGGCAATTTCAAAGCCCAAAAATAAGAAATGTTATTGATCCAAATCCTTTTTCACAAGTTTTTGATAATCAATTTTCAGAAAGTTCAGCCTTTGCAGAAAACAAAGAAGAAGTGAATAGTCCTGGGATGGTTAAAAGAATTTCCTCTGAAAAAGTTGGTCGAAAAAATCCACATCATTAAAAAACTGACAGAATCACAAGGGAAGCATCCTGTTTTAAAGTTTTTCGTGAACCAAAAGGCATTAATTACAATTGGAGTAATTTCAGGAAATTGGACAGCAGACACTATATGTTTGATCAGTTTGTTATTATCAACCAGGGTATGCATTGCATTCAATTTTGAAATTGGATGGCAAGAAAAAGAAAGGATTATTGATCACTGCAAAATCTGGGTACAATACACGATAGAAACAATGACCAGTATGTTCCAGATATTCAAATGGGAATTATTGGATGGAATAGAGCTATCAGTACAACAGATGACAGCCTTCTCAAAAGCTCATAAAGATTCTTTCTTGGATATAGAGATAAATCCTACATCTTACATCAATAGATGGATAAAAAGAGATGACCCATTCAAGTTACCCTACCAAAGCCATCATGCCTACAGAGATCGAATAAAGTTGGAAGTCGAACAGTCCTCTAAAGCAACTACAGCACATACAACACCAGCATCTTCAAAGGGAAAGGACATTTTATTTTTAGGTCTACCAAGATGCTCAAGACCCCACTGAGCCGGACTATGAAGAAAAATATCTAAAGATAATGGAGGAAACATATATACAAAAGAATCAATCTTCTGACGAATTTGATGATTATGATGAAGACCGTAGCCCTATGGGACCATGGTGATAGTCCTTTGATTCTCTGTAAATAGTAGAAAAGTTTCAATTATTGTACTCAGTGTGCTTTTGAATTATTGTACTAGACTATTGAGTAGACACTGTCGAACTATGGAAATGCCGACAGGACCCTTAATTGTTTCCACTTTGTGTCATGTCTAGGTAAAAGTAGATTCTTTAAGAAGTCTATAAAATAAGAAATTGGCAAAAGGGAAGCCTATATTGTTGGACTGAGTGCTTCTAAACTCTGAGATTTCTTGTTTTAATCTTGTAATGCTCTATAAGTTTTCTTTTTTGAGTTAATAAAAGCTTCACGCACCTTTTCAGTCTAAGTTGAGTTGTTCGCTTGATATCTTCTCCTAAGTATCAGTGAGGCTACAAGGGAAGCGTTCCTAAAGCCGCTGAGAGAGTGCCCGAGAAGAGGCCGAGTTGCAGTAAACGCACGCAGCAAGTGCTAGAAGATACCATCTCAAGGAGCCACTTTTCTGAACAGTAAGAGGTTCTCAATCTTTTATAATACTCGTTCTCGATCTTTGGCGACCAATGCATAAACCATAAAGGACAAGAGACGGAATATAGGCTATTAGCCAAGGCCAAAACCTCTCCTACTTGAGAGGGAAACCTAAACAATTTCTTCTTACAGAGACTTCAATTGATGAATACCAAGACCAAGACCCTTGACCTATTTTGCCTCTCCAAGACCAAGACACAAATCTTTGATGAGATTCCTTCTTGAACCAACCTTGATGCAATTTCCTCCTACTTTGGTCAATGCAAGTCAAAGTGTTAGCGCTTATGAAATTGCCGATCTCTTCTATAGATCTGCAACTCTCAGCATATCTGTACCCTTGTAATTTACACGTGTGCGTTGTTTGGAGATATCTTCTTTCTTTGCTTGACTAGGATACTCAATCTTGTGAACTCAACTAGTATTTACGCTGATATAAAGATCTTCTTCTTGTCTTCTTTGCTGATTATGGAAACCCTACTGCAAAGCCCTTAATACAAGTCACACCTGTGAATAAAAGTAACCAAAAACAGAGCCAAAATAAGCTCGGGTTCTCCTCCCTCCCATGTTGTATAAGAGACTTCTATCTCTCTTTCTTTCACTTTCTGATGTACTTCAAATGCAAAACCGAATTTTGTGTCTAGGATGAAAGTCAAGCTGCCTATAAATAGTAGTTTGTCCATGTAAATTAGCCGACACGACTTACGCTGACATGCCTTTTGGAAATCATCTTATTTTCAACTTGAGCCGACTTGAGGCAAATACTTGTGCTTGGTCTTGGGGGGCTACTTTACATTTCTATTGACTCATATACAAATATAATATGCCCAAGAAGGGTCCTTCATACATGACATTGACTTTTACGACTAAATGACAAAACCCAAAGGTTCACAATGGGAACCTTAACTAAAATAAAATCCCTTGATCATGAAACCCATGAATCAAGTGCTACAAAAATAATTTTATTTTCTTATTTTCATCAATTACATAAAAATCACAATTATGTATGTCATTATGAAGACCGAACCTAGTTACACTTTTCAACAAGTTTGTAACTACTAGATGGTTGATGTTCTTAGTATAGTGTGTACTAAATGGATGATGCTCAAATTATTAATCTAGATTCTATTATGGATAACATTTCTAACATCATAATAATGTAGCACAGGTATGTATGTTCTCATGTTTTGGACAAACAATTATATCTTTCATGTTTTAACATATATGCAATAAAATATATCTTTCAAATTGCTTCGGTCTCAAACATTTCCCACTCACTTGCTAAGTCCAATCTGTAATTTGTGGATGAATAAATTGTGCATAAACTCCAGTAAATCTGGATTGTTTAGCCTAGAAAAACGAACGGTGAAATCATAAAAAGAAAAGTAGAACACTAAAAATTTTCGGTCTTAAAACATTTCCCACTCAATTGCCATGTGCATATCAACATTCCAAAATGGCAGTAATTGAGCTGCTTCCCAGCTGTTACACTTGTTTAAAATAAATATTCCTTGTGCTCTTAAATATTCTGACTTATGAATTTTAGTGCTGACTTTTCCATTTTGAAAGTTGCTAAGTCCAATCTGTAATCTGTGGATGAATAAAATGTGCATAAACTCCAGTAAATCTGGATTGTTTAGCCTAGAAAAACGAACGGTGAAATCATAAAAAGAAAGGTAGAACACTAAAAATCTCGGTCACCCACTATGAATATAACTTTGACCACGTCACATCAACTTACAGCAAGTGAAAAATCAACTCCCAAGTCTATTCAATATCTGACAAATCTCTAACAGGGCAATAAAGTTTACTCATCAAAATAATATTTCGTTGATTTGGACTTAGAAAACTGTAAATACTATAACTCTACAAACACCAGGTGACGTATTTCCAAGCTCCCAGTTGCTGATCCATTAGACCAACACATTAGGAAGAGATATGATTGCTAGAATAAAATATCCAAGCTGCTCTAGTGCCTCAGACTCCCAAATTACATATTTCTTCCAAGAATATAGATTCATAATATATTTCACTTTCATTTACAAATAGAGAAAAATTCCACTTCAGACAAATTGGTATCTTGATCCCCACATATTAATCCAACATATAGATGCAGATAATTAGTCTAGAAGAAATTGTACATAAAAATTTGCTAATAAGCAAATATGATGATCTCGGGAATCGGGATGGCAAATTACTGAACCAGTGAAAAGTAAAAACAATCCCAATTGCTTGCATGCTGATTGGACAGTGCAGGAAATAAAAAATTTATAAAGCATAATGAGAACTGCGTAATTTAGTATTTGAAAATTTCTACCATGTATTGCTCTGTGAGAAGTTTTATGGCAACAACCAAGGTGGGTAATTCAATGATCCAAACGTTCAAAAGAGCAAATGGAAAGGGCACACATCATAAATATGAACTAGAACATATCGAAATTTTGATTATCTATGAGATTATCCATTAAAATAGAAAACTACATAATTGGCTTCTCAGATTGTATGCAAGACTTTGCTTGGTGTTGAAGATTGTCTAGAAAATCCTGCACAGCAAAGCCACAAATGTAAACCAGTTTTCCCATATGCCATACCTAAAATTAAGGAATGTCTGCATAGACTGCCATCACCTGGAGAATGCCAGCAGCTGCAAATTTATCCATCATGCGTTTCATATGTAATGGATGAATCCTCAAAGGCTTCAACATAGATTCCACAGCCTGTAATAAAGTCCAAGTTAAATTGTGGATAGCTGAATAAATTTCCATTAACTGTGACTACTTATCTACCAATTAGTTGGCTTTAAACTTGTGTGCCTACAAAATCTGAAGTAGACTCACTCTTGATGTCAACCTCTCATCCCAGTATGTATAGTTCAAACATCCAAATCTTCCTGTTTTCTGAAGCTGCTCAACAAACATCTTCACTTGAACAGCCTACCTTCCAAACCCAATTAAAACATGCAAGATAGGTGGCAGTTAGAACAGCCTGTCACAGATATACGTGCAAACAAATCAATTTATACATGTGCGATGTGTTTGTTTCTTGGTTTCTATAAATTTTTAATTTTATCAGTTTCACCTTCCAAACTATTAAAAAGACAAAAAATTAAAAACACAGAAAACTCCAATTATCAATATATCTAAAACTAACAAATTATCTCACGTGCATAATGTGCCAGGTATGAGAAATTCAGAAAACAAGAAGAACAGTTTTCAGATGCTGTTGATATTCTGCAACATTTCAGAGTTTTGGTTTGAACTTTGAAGAATACCCAATAGCCATTTTTAGATAAAATAATTATCACAGCTTAGGAAAATAGAAATTTGCAATTCTGAAGGCATGCAAAGTACTACAATATCAGAAATTTTAAGATGAAACACCTATGCTGAAATCATACAAATGAATAGTGAATAAAAACCAGGGATCCAATTTCATAAAAATAAGAAAAGTTTGGTAACAACAACCAAATTCATCACTTCAGAGTTATTAAGTGACTTATTTTCCAAATGAATAGAATGACAACTTAATTTTATCAATTTCACCTTCCAAACTCTTAAAAAGACAAAAAAATAAAAACACAGAAAACTCCAATTATCAATATATCTAAACCAACAAGTTATCTCACGTGCATAATGTGCCAGGTATGAGAAATTCAGGAAACAAGAAAAACAGTTTTCAGATGCTGTTGATATTCTGCAACATTTAAGAGTTTTGGTTTGAAGAATACCCAATAGCCATTTTTAGATAAAATAATTATCACAACTTAAGAAAATAGAAATTTGCAATTCTGAAGGCATGCAAAGTACTAAATATCAGAATTTTAAAGATGAAACAGCTAGGCTGAAATCATACTAATGAATAGTGAATAAAAACCACGGATCCAGCCACATAAAAAGAAGAAAAGTTTGGTAACGACAACCAAATTCATCAGTTCAGAGTTACTAAGTGACTTATTTTCCAAATCAATAGAATGACAACTTATACCAGGTTCATCCAACCAACCATCAAACAAACTGAAAAGGAAGATATCATAGTGCTTTACATGCCAACTGTTGAAGAAAGTGTAACTAGGTTCGGTCTTCATAATGACATGATCTTTGTAAACGATGTAATAAAAAGAAATAAATTATTCTTGTGTGCCTTGCTACATGGGTTTCATGAGCAAGAAGTGTCACTAGGTGAAAGACTTCTTCTCAATGTCTTTAGGATTTATTTATATGTCTCGGAGTCATGTCATGTGTATAGAAACTCTTCATGAGTTTATGTAAATATATACAAGTCCACAACAGTGTGAAATAGCTTTCCAAGACCAAGAACAATCCTCCTAGAACAAGCACACCAAAGTCTGCAAGTAAAACAACGAAGAGATCTTAATGTCGACTCCAAAATAAATTAAATGCATAAATTAAAGTCACATTGGTTCATGGGATCATGTCGGCTCAAATATATGGACGTACCCACTATATATAGGTGGCCAGGGTATCCGCAAATGGCAAGAGAAAGAATCTCGCATTTCCTCTGAAATTTCACATGAAGGAGCAGAGCCGCAGTAAGGGTTTGACTACAATTTGTTTGGGTTTTAGGTGCAGTCATGATCCCAGATAAATGGAGCAGGAATGACCTCATGTAAGGACGCAGCAGTGATTTGAGTTCTGGACATTCTCGGCAAATCTATGAATTGCAGTCTCGGTATTACAGTGATAGACAGATCTCGCATGACAGAGGTGCAGTTATGACCAGATCTCAGAGGACGCAGTATTGATCAAAGTTCTGGGCTGAATACACTCCAGCGTACCTATGAATTAAAGTGGAGAAGAGCTCAGATGAGGGTACAGTATTTTCCTGTCATATAAATCTCGGTGGCATCTTTGTAGCAGCTTAAATATAATGAACAGCAGTAACACGGATCACAAGACGTAGATCTATACCCTTGGCATACAGTCTTGGTATATATAGATATATACTATATCAGTCATGAACATTGTCTCGGTATGATCATGTTTCAGTAATGACTGTAATCAAAATCAAGAACAGTGATGAGGGTTACAAATAGTGTAAAGGGCTGCAGTCTTGGTATACTAAAAGGGAGCAGTAATAACCATGACAGTCTCAGTCTCGACACAATAGAAGAAACTGTGATGACTTTCACAAGGATGATTAGTCTCGGCTAAAAGTGACATGAGGTGCAGTCACAAGTCTTGATCTTGTTCTTAAAGGATCATGGTCTCAATAAAGGTGCCAAGATCACCTCGGTGGCAATCTCAAGGAGCAGTCATGGTGCAACAATGATGTTATCAATGAGGAAGAAGCAGAAATGAAGATCTCAGTGATGTAGCAGTGATGGCTTCAATGGCACAGCAATCATGATGATCTCAATAGTGTTCGAGGAAGAAGATTGATGTCATGGTCTTGGAGAGGCAGATTCTGTCATGGGTTCTGGTCTTGGTATTCGTAAATGGAATCTCTATAAGAAGAATTTTGCGTGGGTTTTCCTCTCCAAGAGGGAGAGGTTTTGGCCATGGCAGAAAGCCAAATATTTGTGTTCTTGTCACTTTTGTTTTGATAGCAGTTTGATGAAGCTAACATTCACACACTAATAAAGAATGGAAAATCAAGTTAAGATTAATTATAAATATAAAAATACTTCACAAATTGTGATCGTGCTAAGAAGAATCAATTTAAATATACATGCCCTAGATTCTTCAACACCAACCACCCTATATCTACATCTTTATTATTGGGCCCGTAACTTTAACATGGAAATCATCCCTGCCAAAGCTCAAATTCTGCTATTGAGAGAAAATATTAGCTCCAAAAGAAGGATATTTCATGAAGATTATACATTTATAATATAACTTTAGATACACCCAATACAATATTCTGGTCAATTAATAATAAAAGGGCCTTTTGAGCTCACTTGGTGGGAAAGGCCAATAAGGCATTTTCTCTCCAAAATTAGTCTCATGAAAAATTTGGTCACTTCTAACTATTGGGTCTTGAATCCTAGTCCATCTGCAATGCACTGAATTTCCTCCAAAATATGTAGCACAAGCTATAGTTTGAAAAGACCAAGGGAGCAAGACCAGGGAGTGACATTTTCAAAAGCTCCCGGGTTAGGAGCAAATTTTATATAATATATATTTTTACT